>JARVGW010000624.1:14258086-14281086 GCA_031762495.1 Anablepsoides rubrolineatus | reverse complement strand
AGGACACGCTGGAGGGACTATGTTTCTCGGCTGGCCTGGGAACGCCTTGGGATTCCCCCGGATGAGCTGGCCCAAGTTGCTGGAGAGAGGGAAGTCTGGGTCTCCCTGCTTAGGCTGCTGCCCCCGCGACCCAATCCCGGATAAGCGGCAGAAAATGGATGGATGGATATAAGAATATAAAGAATATAAAGATATCTGCACAGCACCGGGTGAGACTAAATTAAAATTTTCTGCACTTCTAGAGACTCTAAGTACACAACAAAATGCATTTAATGGGAAAAAAAACTGGATTTTGCATGAAATGACCCCTTTTATATAATCATACTGAGTCAGAAAATAAAGAAGATGGACACGCAAGTACTTTTAATGGCAATCTTTTTAGCTTTTCTCTGCTTTTATGGGGGGGTGTTAATAAAGACTAGACTGCATTAATTCTTTTTACAAACTCAAAAATATTACAATACTGTCAAAGCACAATGGGTTTGGATGCTCATACGACTGAGAATAGAAACTTGTTTAGTGCGTGTATTTGGTTAAAACCTCCACCGAGGTGTGTGTACACATTGGAATAGATAAACAGTGAATGTAAGAAGAGCTCATTCTCCAGCGTATCCTCCCAAGAGTATGGTTTCTTTTATAAATGACGGAAATATCAAAGACCTGTTTGATCTCACTACCAAGTTTTCACACACTGAAACAAATCGACACAGTTCGGGGGCTTTTTTTCCCCTTTTTATCTTTTCTGAATAGCTGCATGTTTGAGTTTTGATGATGAAATGTTGCAGTCTATTCAATCCCTCATACTCTGAAATTCCCTCATACTCTGAAATGCTCCGTTGTTCCCTTTGGTGTTCCTTTTTTTCCAAGTTTTTCCTCTCAAGTCTGGTTCATTTGTTCTCACTTCAGCAGCTCACCTCTTGTGGATGCGCAGCTGTTTATACGTGTGGATGTGCCTTAAGGCTGGCAGTTTTATGTATAGAGCAGATGCAGAGGTATATCAGAAGGAAAGGAGGAGGGAAAGGAAATAAAGTCCAATATGCCAGCTTAGTTCATTCTAAATGCTTGCCATCCCACCCCCATTGAATCTTATCACCGCACACTCCCACTGTTATAGCCTCTCAACTGTTCCATCTGGTCCAAGTTACTCTGTGTGCTTATGTTCACCAATTAGGGCCAAGCTCGTTTTGGACAAGGCTTGTCTAGTTATTTGTCAGTTGTTCCATCAGATATGTGTTGCTGGACTTTAAATGGCTTCTTAAATTGGCTGAGAGACAGAACACTGGGTCTGTATGGGTGCTTAAGTTGGCTAATGATGGATGATGATGGCTAGCTTGGGACTGAGAAAGCCTATCTGTTGGGTAATGGACACTGAATGGATGGTGCCCTACACATGTCTTGTATTTTCTGTTTAGCCCGTATAAGCCATCCCGTCTAGTGGAGGTGCTTATTAGAGGACTGCCAAGTACATGGGGGCTGTCGGTGCACTGTGATTAGATCTAAGGTAGGGCACTCTGTGTAAAAACATTGTCAGTACAGTTTTGGGTTTGTTAAATGGAAAGTACGTCACCAGATGGATAAATCAACAACCTTTTCTTTAATCTGGTTAATAGAATAATAAATAATAGAACAGTGAGTGTGTGGCCATTTTATTATTTTATAGACTGGGCAAGGAAAATCTAAAATCAAATTACTACCAATTTGGCTGAGTCTAACGAAGGCAAATGAAAGGAAAAAATTAACTCATGGATAACTTTTTATTTTTTTTCAGCTGCTTCTTTCTGGACAGGTCGCCGCAGTGAGTGAACTCACATGAAAGATTTGGCAATTGTTTTGATGCCATTTCTGATGCAACCTGGGCTTGAATGTGTGGCCTCAGGATTACGAGGCAAGCATTGAGCACAGCGCTACTGAAGCCCACAGGTCTCACAAATAAGTTATTTTATTTCATTTATTTATTTATTCGTTAATCTTTGAGTACCACACTTGTTCAAACTAGTGTTGAGATTTTTAATCTTAAAAAAAGATGAGAAAACTCTCTAATTACTCTTCCATGTGGAGAGGAACTTTAGCTGTTCGTAGTACTGCACTCTTCTGGTCAGAGATTTGAGGTTCTTCCTGAAACCTGCTGCTCCCCCACCCACCCCAGTTTGGAGTGTTCCAGTGACTAATGGAACCACTGAGGTCATAACGTTCCACAACACATCTACTTTCTTTTTCAGCCCCTTGTGTTTCTCAAGCTTCTCAAGAGACCATTGTTGTTGTTTTTCTTTTAGACACCCGTGAATCACAAGCTTTCTACCTACTCAATGAAATTTTGAATGTTGAAATGAATGGTTTATCCCTGGTTTTTCTGTTTATCTCTTTTACAGTGTCTAGTTCATACAACAAGTATGTTTATTGCTGACACAAAGTACACAATTCTTCTACTTTTTTACATTTTGACAGCAACAGATGTTAACATTGAAGCAACATATGTTACTATAAGAAAATGAGCCTGGGAACATGAATGGTTTTGTGTACTCACTAGGGATGTATAAAGAAATTTATTTGATTATAGAATAAAATAAAAAAAAATATTATCTGTCCCAACTAGTGCAAGAAATTCTTCTTTGACAACTTTATAACTTTTGCCTGATGGGAGGAGCTGGAATAAATGATGGAGGGAGTGAAACTGATCAAGGTAGTCTTCCTGACCACAGAGCGAGGATGGATTAAAGGTGGGTGTGTATTTGTGTATTTTTCAGGCATGGTTCAATTATATACCACAATCAAGTAACTATGTTGCCTTCAGTTATTTTGAAAATGTTGTATATATCAAAAATAAAATTGAATTAGCATCATAGCCTATCTAAACCCTTTGAAATTAGACTCTTTCCCTTTAAGAACCTCCTACTGTTTCCAACATTCCCACTTCAACATGCCTGCATACTGCCCTCCCTTTAATGATTCATAAACAATAGTTAAAATCTCCTTCCTAACATTAAGAAATCATAGTTTTCTCAGCTGGTGGAAATGCTCTGCTGCCACTTTGTCCCAATGCCCAAAACACATTAAAGCTGCATCATATCATAAACATATTGGAAAACTGAATATTTCAACATAGCAGAGAAGTAAAAATTATGTAAATCAACAAGAGTCAACACCAAAAATAAATAAATAAAGTATAATAAAAATAGGTGTCTTTTTTAATAAGAAAAGGTAAAATGAAGTGGACAGGAATGGAAACTTGTGCTTAGACCATCACATTGGTAGCCTGTACCATTTCAGGCTTTAAATTTGGTTAAAAAAAAAAGTTTACAATGTGTCTGTCTGCATTTAATTTTTGAAGGAAAAAAAGAAGAAACAGCTTATAGGAACATGATGTCTCCTGGTTTCACATTGATGGTTCTAACTTTATAAGTAATGTTAGTTCTGTAACCAAGACCCAGCTCTTAGGAACCATTAGAGAAGTCCTTTTCCTTTTCACACTTTTGTGTGCAGCTGCAGGCCCACAGGTCTGTTTTTGTCCATTTCTGGGATGCTCACATTACAGCGTGTGACAAATAAGCCAGAGAGAGACTTTGTGTGTGTGTAAGGAGAGGGGAAGATTTCAAAAGGTAGGCATTATTTATGTCAGAAAACAGATGATTAAGGGGGGAAAAAACGAAGTAAAATAATAAAAATGTAAAAGTATTAAAGCCCACTCTTACAGAAACAAAAGCAAAAAGGTCAGCTTGTCTGTTTGAAAAGAACATTTCTCTTTCAGCTCTGCAGCTTGATCCTCTTTGCACATCATGTTTTTTTGTTTGTTTTGTTTTGTTTTTTTCACACCTGCAGTCTTTCGCTGCACTGAAACTCCTGTTTTATCATAAGCAAAACATTAAATGGGAATGGAAAGGACAAAGTAAAAAGATTTTCTCTGGATTAGGAGGATTTCTCAATGGATTTTCACTCACCTAAAGTAATATTTGAGAAAAACAATAATGCGAGCTGTTCCACCTCTAGCTTTAAACTTCTTCCCTCTCTTTTCAGAAGAGTTCACCTCTGCCAAACAGACAGCAGACATGATCTATTGTTTTTATTTCTTACTGTATTGCCTCGCTCTCTTCTTTTTTTTTTCTCCTGTTCCTTATCCACCAGTGATGTCATTGATGCAGAGATAAATATGTTGCTTTTAAGAGCAGCTCACAGCTAAGGGCCAGTACGCAGTGCGGCGAGAAAAGGAGACACGGGGACACTTAGCAGAATAAAACAGTAAACCAGCATGAAACTTGCAGAGAAACTTAGATTTAACCGAGCTCACTGTAAATTTGCATACTTACCGTGCTACGCTACAAACATGCTGTCAGTTTGTTTCAAACGTGCCTCGAAGATCAAATCGATAACCATTTGGAGATGAGCAGCAGGCAGTTTGGGATTTAAATAAAGATAAGCAACACAGGCTGAACTTCACACACAGCCCCACCCATCCACCATCACATTGCCATCTGTAAACTTCTGTAAACAACCACAGAGGTAGAGTTTGGTGTGTCTTGCAGTAGAAGTGATTTATAGCTCACCAACTCATCCCTAGATGAATTCTCCTATGAATCATTGCACCTGCAGTGTTGATGGCAGACAGGGTTGTGTTTCTAGCTGCTTCCTTTATTTGGCTCTTTCTGTTTGTCTGTTTGTTTAGAATATTTTGTTCTGTGTTTTGTATCCTATTTTTTCTTTCTATGCTACATACCAAATTCCAGTTTTAGCCATTCCTCACTTAGAGCTGTTTTATAAAGAACAAAAAACTGCAAACAATGGAGTTTTACTTGGCTTTGCTCATGCTCTATATAGTTATCACCTGCTGCTGAAGGCAAAAGGTGATGTTGTTTCTTTCTTTCTGTACTGGGAACAAAATATCTCATGAATCAATTTTGAATCATTTAAAATGTAATTATTGGGTTGACATCTACAGTGGATTAAGCAACCAAACAAACCATACCCATAAGTTATTTATCTTAGTGGAAGTAAATATAATGATACAAACAACAACTCAGATCAACCTTTGGTTCCTCATATTATATTTGTCTGAACACACTGAGAAATCCCAGTTGTTTGCTGCACAGTCAACTCTTTGTCAGTTTTGATGTTTTGGTCAATATCCTCCTGAGACCCGAGAATTTTCTGGATATGCATTTTTTCTATCTCAATGTCCTCTTTAGAGGACACAGGGTCTCAGGAGGATATTAGCACTTTTGTTTATTACAACTAAAATATAAGGGTGAAAAAAGGAACCAACCCTTTTATTGTCACATAGTCAAATCTTGCTCAAATTTGGTATAAAAATATTTTTAAATTAAATTAGATTTTTTGCCTAAATATGTAAAATTTTTATTTACCAGTAAACATAATATATAGTGACATCTAGTGATCAAAATATCTAATTGCAACTAAATGAAAACCCGTCATGTAACTTGTAACTCCAGTGGCCATAGCTATAAAAGTCCCTCTGTAGATTCTGTTTTCTTTGTGCGACTGTAGTAATACAGTCTCAAGTAGTAATACTCACTAATGTGGGATGTCTTGATTCATTACATTTATGCTACTTTTTCATACATGTGCACAATGTCTACATACCTTACGTAGGCCCATTTATTCTGGTTGGATACATGTACACTTTACTTGGTACTCATTTGTGATTACCAACTTGAATCCCAAAAAAATCTAATAAATGACCTCATTTTTAGAAAGACATTTTCTTAAGAAAAGATTTATTTCACTCATAGATTTAGATTTAACTCCTTTTTGTAACACTGCTATAGTTGCATTATAAATTCATGCTATTTGGTTAGATTAACAGAAGTAAATACTGGGATAGGGTTATTAAATTTAAGAGGTTGCTGTTTAGGTTGGGGGAAAAAAACACTTTATTTTTGGAGAATAATTTACAACACAATCTGCATGCTCTTGTCACGCTGTGTGACAAGATGACAGCTACTCCATGCTTCCGCTGGCTGGGGAATATTCATACTGTATGATAGAAAATTTTGGTTTTCAAAAATGCAAAATAGCTGCATGTTTTTTTTCCTCCGTATTTTCCTCCCCACTGAGCTGCTGTGCAACATAGAAAAGAGGTGATGAGAACAAGAAGTGTCTTTAAAATATAGGTTGCTTCTTCTATTTAAAAGGAAACACAATAGGTTTTATTCTAATACAATGCTCCACTTATGAAAGCAGCTCTAACTTTTACACCAAAATATTTTCCTATAGGCTACACACTGAAAGTTTAAGTAGATCAAGTAGTTCACAGATTGTAGTTCATATTGTGCAGCATGTGTTTAATCATAACAAATCTGAGGCTCTGCTGTTGAAGCTGTTGTTTTGCAGCTCAGCCCTCTCTGCACTCTTTTTGCTGTCGTCGACTCCTGTGTCCTCATCCTCAGTGTAAGTGCTGAGTTGTGTTAGTTTAAGCCCAGATAGACCACAGGCCTGCACACATATTTGTTTAGAAAAACGCTAACGCAGCTCCAGTTGGACACTCTTGTCAGGGTTTGCTGAGAGTGGGAGGCTGGAGAATTTGCAGTGGGATTTTCTGCCTCTCTGTCTTTAATCACAATCCTAATTAAAGTATACTGGCTAATTGTGGCTGAGATAGTGCTTCTGTGTTGCTGCCGCCTTTCCCTGTGCTTGTGCCTAATTACAAAGCTAATGGCCTATTGGTCCACTCTGGTGTGGACACGGTTCTGAGTCATGAGCAGTAAAGTGACTGATTACGTTCTGGGTTCATCATTCTTGGTCCTGTCTGAGTTCCCCCAGGAGATCAGAGATGAAACTGGAACACAGAAACCCATCTTGTCACTCACCACTTGCCACACCAGTCAATAGTTCTTATTTCATGCCAGCTTATAAGAGTTCTTATCAGCCTCTGGTGGTATCCACCGTTGAGGCATAGATGCATGTGCACAAACATGTGTTATGGATTGTTTATCGTGCATGATCAGTTCCCTCTCCGAGCTAGGGTTTATAATATTGACAACTGGTCCTGACAGGCTTATAACCTGAGGCGGGTGAGAGGTCTGTGTAATGTTTGTCCCTTCGTCAGCCTGAACAATGAGAAGCGGGGCTAATTGGGCACAGCGAGGCTCTGAATATGGTGAAGAGCTGCTGGAAGGCTGTCAGAGATCTGGCGGCGCACCATAGACATCACGTTTGAGTTCTGTCCTTGCAAACTCCAGCAGAGTAAGTCAGGGAGTCACACAGATCTTAAAAAAGTGTGTGTTTTCTGTATGCTCTAACTTGGTGTAGCCATCTTTTGTTGGCAGCTTGCCCGTGGATACTTGGTTCTGTGCAGATGAAGCGTTTTTGTTTTGAAGTAATTTGCTTCACTACAGAGATTATCCATGTGCTTATTCAAATGCAAGTGGTCTGGCGGGCTGCCATGCCAGTAGGCAAAGCAATGAACCAATCAGTATCATGTTATAATTCTCATATGACACAGCAGAGTTCCTCCACTTCATAGGGCATTCTGGGGTTCAGTCTTTTTTTAAATCTTTTTACTCAATCCAAGATGGCTTTTATGATTAACTGATTAAGTTTCATTTAATATGATAGGAAATTATTGCAAGAGTCTGTAGTTGCTTAGTTTTTCTCAGAAAACAATTTTTTCATGTTCCTCTGACACTTCATGTTTGTGTAATGTCACTTTGTCGTGCCTTTGTAATCGGGTTTCTATGATATCTTGACTCTTTGTCATTTGAAGCCTCTGCAGGTGACGTATTATAAACACCGGGGTAAAAGAGGGAAAAACAGAATAAGACCTATTTGAACTAGGGGTCTGTCTGTCTTCAGTGAACACTTTGAAGCTCAGCAGACGCTTGGTGATTGGATAAAGGATGCAACAAGAAATGGGATAAAGGAGGAGATGGGAGTGGAGGGAATCTCTTAAAATGTGGAGCTGTTCAAAGAGTCCATCACTTCTGCTTGCTGACAGCAACACAAGGCTTGTCATTGTGATCGTACTGCACGCGTACTTCTGTTACAAACCATCAAAGCTCTGCTTGTATCCATGAGCACTGAGTAGACCCCCCCACCCCCAAACTCATTCCACACAGACACGCACTCAGATTCAGGCAGACCTCACTAACAGCAAATCACGTTTGAGTTCTCATCCACCGTATCAGATCCTTGATTGAATTAGATCAGTGTGTTTTGGCCTTAAGAGGATTTTCTCACATGCATTTCAAATGAAACTGTAATCGGCACTCTTACTATCTCTGCAGCAAACCAGGGAAGATAATTATTTGTGAGGATTACAGTGAAATGTTGAGGATTTCTTCCATAAAATGACATTTTTTGCCCCATATAGTGTGAGTATATAGACTGATGAAGAAAAGGGAGATTCTAGCTCTTTTTTTTTTTTGCTTTCTTTTGTAAAAGAGCTTTTAATTTTAAGAAGTTTTGAGAATTTATTTTAGTTATCACATTGATAAACTGTGGAAGCCTTCTTGAAACTGTTGAAAGGTAATCAGTTTTTTTGTAAATTTATTGTTTGCTTCCTTCGCGTTGCATTAAGTACATTGCTTAACTTTGGCCTTGGCTCCACTAACCTGTTGATTCAGCCAGCATTAAATTAAAGAGCTATCTCCAGCAGGTGCAATATTGTTTAAAACATTTTCACAGAACCCCACATCAAACGATCTGAACTATCACTTCACCTCTTCATGTGTGTGCCTGTACTGCAGTGCCCCGCCTCAGTCCTGTCTGTCCTATTGATCAGGACATCCTTTAACTTTCTGCTCCCTGGAGCCACGAGATTCAGCTCTGAGGAGAACCAGAACTGTTATTTGAAAAGAATAATAAATACCTGGAGTATAAATCAAAAAAGCTCTACATATGCACACCACTGATGAGTTGAGTATACATATGTATGGAAGGAGGGGGAAGTTCCACAATTCATCTTTTGTTCAAGCTTTTGTCAGTGTTTTTCTTTTCTGTTTCGCTTCTCCTTTTATCTTTTATCCTGCTGTCTGTCTTTAATTCTCCGGTTAGACTACAAGAGCAGAAGTGAGTTTATCTCGCTCAGGCTGCCTGATCCCCTCGGTGAGCTTGTGCCTCCTGCCTCTCTGTGCTTCAGAGCAATTACCTGGAGAGTCAAAGTGGGAGGAAAAAAAAAAGGAAAGGGGGAAGAGAAAAAAGCCGCTCCCTCTCTTCACGTCTCGATCCTCCTGCAGGCCTTCAGGGGATGGTGCAAACACACAGACCCCCCTCACACTGTACACCATTTCAATTGAGCCTGGCACACAGCTGACATAAATAGCAGCAAAAAAAAAAAAAAAAAAAGCAATAATGAGACGCACAAATGGAAGTCGGTCTCTAATGACTACGCAGCTCACAAACATTTTTCCTGACACAAATGGCGCGGTGGTGACAGATCGTGTCAGTGACAGATTTGGACATAACAGCCAGGAACATATGGCAGAACTTAATTACACTGGCCCACAGACTCACATAATTGATCAAGTAATCAATTCATTAATGTCCCCCACTCCACCTCCCCCTGTTTGTGGCCCATGAAGCCAATTTGCCTTTACAGGTCGTTAAAATGATGGAGGGTTGAAAGGAAGGTTATAAAAGCCTAAAAGTGCTGGAATGAATAACGTAAAGATATAATAAAGACTGTAAACAGTGAGCGTGCCAATGCCTTTTTTTTATTATTATTCTCACCGAGTCTCAAAAATTCGAAAAGTGCACTCAAGCAAGAAAATGTTCAAATAACTTTAAGAAGTCCGCATTTTCTTTCTGTGTTCAACGTGTATTTTTTTTTTCTCGGGATAACGCGCTAATTCTTTTTGCAACAACTTATCTCTCACATGGCACCCATCTGTCCACACAAATGCGTGCACACACACACACAAGTGAGGCAGGTGTGTGAGCATGTTGACAAATGGAAATTAATGAGGTAGAAAGATCCCCCCTCCCCACACACACACACACCTTTTTTCTTGCAATGGAAAGAAATCTAGCTGATTATTCCAAATCAAAGTTGGCTTTGTAGCAGGGAAATGAGCTTGGCAATCATTCAGGAGAATTAAGCAATGAGGACAGAGGCGGATATAATTTTTTTTTTTTTTTTTTCACAGAATTTCACCAAACCAGCCCATGTGCTGACAAGCTTCTCTTAAAAGAATGTGTAGGAGATGGAGTAGATCTTGTTTTGGATAAAAGGACAAAGAGAACGACATGCCCGCGTCTGTCTTGTTTTCAGGTTATTCGGCTCGAGCAGCAGAGAACTGAGCAGACTGAAGTGGTGATTTAACACATGACTGCTGTCTCACTCCATCAGCGTCATGTCATGACCGACATCAGCCAACAATTTCATTTACTCACTGCTTCGTCCACTCAGAAACCCCAACTTAAAAATAGCTGGAGAGACACTTTAATGCGTACAAACAGGATTTACCAGGAATTTAACACAATAAAGAAGTATCTAATGATGTCCAAAAAATGTAAGTTAAAATCTTCTTAATGAAGTTGTTGGAAAAGTTGTAAATAGTTATCATCTTATCTTAATTTGAACAATCTTGGATTGAAGAAATGGAGACAAATTTTGACTGGAATTATCCTTCAGTTCATACATATTCCATATTTATTTGCATGAAATTATATGATTTTTGCAAATGTAAATAGCAGCAGCAGCTAGCTGTAGGGCTTCCAGTGCACCCTGGGGCATTTCCATTAGGAATATTAAAATAATTCTGCAGAAAAAAACTATAGATGAAAACAATAGATGAAAATGTATGGTGGTTTAAAGGTTTATAAAATATTATTTTCCCCCACCACCACCACCCATACACACACACACACACACAGTTTCCAACAATACACACAAAGATTTTGATTTCAAAACTCATTGCAGCTTATTTCACACCACAGCATTTCTTTGATTAACTGAACTAAGAAAAGTAAAGTGAAGTAAATGACAGGTTGCAATAAAATAAAATACACCCTCTTTTAAATAACAAAACAACAAACCACCATTTATAGCGTAAATATTTTGACGCTATAAATATTTTAAACTGTGTCAAAACGTTGAATTTTGTGACAAAGTTCAACATTGCTGTATCAAAAAGGTCAGCCCCCAGTTTTAAAAAGACACTTTTTTCGTAAAAGTTTTTTTATTTATTTAGAGCTTTAAATTGCATTTCAGAGTCTTAGCTAGTTTTGTAATGATGATTAGCTGCGGTGTCTTGAACGAGGTTGGTTCCAAAACCTAATTACTTGTCGATGTGTCAACGTTTTCTGTCAGTTTTACTAAAATAATTCACCTGTTTCTTAAACTATTGTGCTAAAGTTATAGACAACCGAGCACACACACACACACATGCACACACAGACACAGACAAAAACATAAACATTTTTTTTGCTTTTGGCAGCTTGCAATAAATACTGCATATATGCATATATATTAGCAGTAAATTTAAATGACAAAAACACTAAAGTCACACAGTTTATCACTCACAAGCCATACATATACATTCTGTATTTCACAGAACTGGCTGCTTTATTCAGTCAGCTTCTTCATCAGAAACCTAAATTAAATATTATCCTGCTTTAACTGCTCTTGGAGTTAATTCTCCTGGCCCTCCTGAGCTTGCTCCAGAGAACAATAATGTGCACTTTTAGTCACAATAGATGACAAAAAAAAGCCCTTTCGTTGTGCGCTGCAGAAACATCTCAGTCTGGTGATTCAGAGCCAAGATGTGGAAAGTTGCTGTGTGACAAATGATCTATCAATTGGCAGTGACTTATTATAAATGGGAGGAGGTTTGGATTAATTTGTGTATGTTTGCACATTGGAGTACTTTGCTAGAATTAAAATAGAAAAAGAGGCACTGAGTGTTTCATCGTCCACATTTCTGTTTTGACATTGATGCACAGCAGCTCATCCTGCTTACATACAGTCAATTTGTAATAACATTATTTGCAGGCTTAAAGAATTATAAACATATGAAGTTATATGTGTTGGCTATGATTTGTATGAGCATATAGATTAGTTAAATGTGAGTGTGCTTGTTTCTTTTACACACCCAAAATACATAATTACCACCTAAATACTTCAAGGATTTCTTGCGAAAGCTGCAATATGTTGGACATTCTGGGCAGCTGATACCTCCTACAAGAGGTGAGTGTTGGCAGGTGGATTTAATGGGTGCCAGCTAAACCTCAGGTGATGTTAGGAACGGAGAAAAGAAAAACAAAACAGAAGCTTTTGCTACAACATGACACATTGTCCAGCATACCAAGATAAAGTGCCTGGAGAGGGGAGAAAAAAAAAATAAAAGAAAACAAAGAGACAATAAAACGTTTACTTTGAGATAAGCTCTCTGGTGCAAAAAGAAAAGAATGTGTGGAGCAAAAAAACAATAAAGATATTAAAGGCCGATCGAAGCAGATATTACCCACTGAGATTAATGGTCCCTTTAAAGGCCCCAGCAGATTCCCCTTGTTTGGCAGAGACCGCTGCACATTACAGGTATTGACAAGCTGTACGGCTCCATTTTACTTTATTGGACATTATGTCAAACAAATTGATCACAACATCTTGTCCCTTCTGGAAGCTCAGAAATGCAGGTAAACTGAGGGGATTATGAGTTAAACCTCCTTTGTTTGCTTTTACCTGTGCATTGTGATGAAATGCAGACTAAAAAATAAACTCATGAAAGACCTCTTCGATGCTACATAATTGTATAAAACTAATCTAGTCGTCATGTGAACCAGTGTTCTGTAAAGGCGAGAATTTCGAGCACTGAAGCCGGTAGTGAGAAGGCAGCGGTGATGCGCATTGGAGCAGAGAGTTGGAGGAAATAATTGTAGAAGCAGAATCAGAAAAAAAAGACTGATTTGTGCTGTAATTTATGCAAATACTAGTTGCCCCTCTACACCTGATCCCCCACAGCTTCCTCTACAGTGTTTGCTCATTTCAGAGCCCAGTGGACACGGCATCTGGCTCGTTGCACAGAAGAGACACTTTACTTTGCTTCCTAACAGTTAACAATAATATTCCCTCTGAGAGTTTTTAATATGATGAGTTTGGGTCTTTATTTTGTTACATTCTTTAGGATTTTTTTTTTTTTTTTTTGTGGAATATTTTAGTTACTGAATAATTTTCACTCAAATTTGTAGACAATCAAGAAACATTTTTTTATCCTCTCAACTGTTTTATCACAACTGCCATGAAAGGCAGGCGATCATTTAATTGCATGTGTGTGTTTTTGTATTTGTTATCAAAATATTTCATAAAAACTAACAGGTCATGCAAGATTTTTATTTAAAACTTTAGCATGCGAGACAATGGGCATTAGGGTTAGGTGATATTGGCAAAAAATATTAATTACCATACGTTTAATTGGGCATTTATAGTTGACAATTGCACTTGTCCTTGTGTTCTAAAATTGTATTTAGAAATGATCAGTCAAACTAACTTCTTCCCTTTAGCAGGTTAGAACAGTAAGCTGTGAACTGAAACCCAACTTTTCCACAATGTGGAGTGGCAGCAGATTTTTAGCAATGCAATATGTCATGGGCTTACATGCACACTTGATAGTGAGAGTGACACAAAAATATGTCATCACATGGCACTAATTGCAGTAATTGCAAAGCGACACATATAATTGTTGATGGTTTTTCATACGATTAATTGCACGCAATACGATTTTGCCCAACCCTAGAGGGTAATTATAATTTTTTTAAGAAATCAAAGTTTCATGTTGCAATAGTTTTTCAAACAGCACAGAAAATTAAACTCAACTTGGATTTTTCAATTAAGAACTAATGATGAATAAAGTCTAATAATGCTGACTGTTGAAATTGTGTTTTAAATTTAAGGAATGCTGTGTATTTAAAAGTAAGTTAATATCAGTTTGAAAGCTAATAAAGCTTAGAATATAAGAAATTGACTTTAAATAAATATGTAAATATGTATTAAAAAAGGTCTGCTGTATGTTTTGTTTATTTGTGATATATTTATTAAGCATATACAGAAGAGCCCACAAGTTTGCATTTTTATCTTTTTTAGAGCATTGTACTGACTTCCATTCATTTCTGTAGCCTGACCCTATACCCTAAACCTAACACCTTAATCCTGACCAAAAAACCACAAAACATCAATAAAATATTTTTGAATTAAATTGAAAACTAAACTGAATTCACATTTTAGTATTAAACAAGTATCCACTAACTCAAAACTTTTGTTCCACAATGTTATGGTCTGACTTTGTTCCATGAAAAGTTCACTAGTCCTAACAAGATAGTATACCTGAAAGGTCCTAAAAAGGCCTAACAAGTTCACACACACACTGCTACAAATTTGTAGCAGTCATCAGTGTGTGAATGTGTGTGTGCATGGGTGAAACGTCTGTTAGTGTACAGCGCTTTGGGGTCCGGAAGGGCTTGATAAAGCGCTATATAAGTTCAGTCCATTTACCATTTACCATTGTACATGAATACCCAGGTACCACAGATGTCATTTATTACTTGCCTAGTGGTCATTCATGCATGTGCATTACTGTTTATAATCAATGTTACAGAAAAATATGGACAGTTACAAAACAGACTCAGACGACTGCCAATGATGGCATTTACATCATGTAGACAGTGTCCACAAACTGCATCACCTAGGTTCCTCCAAGCTTTATATATATGTATATCCATCCAGCCTTTCATTGTTCACACACACACAGCTCAGCTGAACGACAGGCAGACAGTCTCTCTCCGTGATCCTTTGACCAAATGAGATGGCCGAGCTGTCATCCGTGAAAGGGGTGTCACTCCTTCAAAGTTTGGTTCCATAAATCACTCAGCAGTTAGATGTCTGCCGTTCCTCGCGAACACAAACACATCTGACAAACAATTCATCATACTAGTCTGAATTCAATAACAGAGGCTTGTAATAGTGATAATTTGTAGAAGCATCACTTGCTACCCCTGAATCCCACCCTGCACGTACTGTTGTAGAAAACTACTAGAATTTTTTGGTTATTGATTAAAAACAACATACTTTTAGTTTTTATCATTTACGACTAGTCTGATGTGGAAATGTGTTTATGTTAACATTTATGTTACAAAATTAGTAAATTATATTGTTCTTATTAACTTAGCTCCGTGTTTTTTTAAGTGGGGTAACTAGTGGGCCTCAGAAAGCTGAAAGGCAGAGAAGAAAAACATAAATCTAATAAATGTTTTAAATCATTAACATCATATTTGCGGAAGAACGTGAGCATAATATAAAGTAATAAATTAAAGTCTAAAAGTTTATGTATTCTCATATAAAAGTCAGCTACCCTAAATCTTTGAAGCATAGTTAAATAATTTAGGGTATACAATTTAAATGTAAAGGGATTCATGTTGGAGAGGCTGCTGTTTGACATTACCAGAAGCACCTACCATGAGTCAAGATGTCAAATCTCCCCCACCATCCAATCACCTGCAGAGAGCCTGTTAAAAGTCTGAACAAGGTGAGATCGTATTAAGTTGGGAGTCCATCTAACGTCTGCCTGTGTGCATCTATATATCTTTATATCTTTGCTTTTACTGCCGTTTCGCGCATACATCAATTTTCCCAGGTAGGTCCATTGAAATCTGTTTATGTATTTGCTTAGCGTGTCTCTACATGGATCTTTATGTGTCGGTACCTTGGTTATCATCAGCAGAGCGCAGCATTTAATGTGGGAGATGGGAAGAAAATAAATATAGTGCCTTTGAAAATGATTTCATCTCATCCCTTTATTGCCTCTCATTTCTACCCATTTATTGCGTGGGAGGGATTGTATGGAAGCAAAGCGAGGGAGAAAATTTGAATCATTACACCCCACTGTCAATATTAGTTTGCCCCCCCCTTCAGTCTTATTTATTCCTCTTATCACAGCTATATAATGTGAACTCTGTTTATGTCACAAAAAACTGCTGCAGTGATAAAATCACGCAGAGAAAGTATCTGTCCTTAAAAAACAGGAGATCTGATTATGTATTTTGTATTTTCACAACTTTGTAAATGTTTTAGACCTCTCGCTGTAGATGCTTAAAACGTTTTTGTGGCATTTTCTTTATTTTTGTTGTGCTGTGTGACATTTACAGATAGACCATCAAAGCTGTACTACAAACACCTTGTCCTGTTTTGACACGAGTAGTTATTTAAATATATATTTCATTTATTTAGTTTTTTAATAAGCATAATTATACATGATTTAATTAGAATTTATTCAACACTGCATTTAGTTTCCATTCAGATGGTGTGACATGCAGCACACCTCCTTCACTGTTGTCCACCTTCTTTTGGTCAGAATGTCAGCTGATTAGATATTCCCTGTCTTTGACTCAAAGGAAAATGTTATTGTGTGAACCATCCAAGATTTGTGTCAGACTATGGGCGTTCTGCCACAACTGAGTTTTCTGTAGTATTGTTTATTAAATTAAGATGTCATTTGTGTGTTTTTGGGGTAGCATAGTTGGCCAACTAACTCCTGTCCCAACCAGTGAGAGGTTAATGATTTTAATAAAGTTTTTTTTAACTATTTGTCAAAAACAACTGTTTAAATAAAACTGTTGGAATAGATTTAAACTGTAAACCAGCTTTTAATTTTTTATAGATTTATATTTATGTAAAATAATTAATGATACATTTTCAAATTAAAGGGGAAATTATCATTATTTTTCCAGTCACATGTCCGTTCTATACAACAATCAAGTAACTACTGTATGTTTCCTTCAGTTGTAATGAAAATGCTAAACATTGCACATTTTTCCTTAAACCACACCAACCTATTTACCATTTTGTCTCACCACCTTTGACCTTTTTATTATATTTTCACAGTAAGATTTTAATTTACGATATTCAATTTTGTCCTCTAAAAATTCCATTTTGTTCGCAGAACAATTTTGGAACAACTCATCGGGGAGAACAGATAACTTTACCTTTTGCACAATAGCAGAAATATGTGGTAATGTGGACCGTCCCTGTCAAATAAACACGTAAACTGTATTTATTATGAGCAATTAGGAGAGCGGGCAGGAGGCTGAGTGCTTAGGAAAGACATTTGTCAATTTAAAACCTCCCAATGCAATATTACGAGTAAAGATTAGGAAGCAGCTGTGCAAGTGGTGGTGCAAATGTTAGATTAAACTACAGTCACTTCCACAACCTTTACTCATGCAGAGGGACAAGAAAGATTGATGACTCCTTCTTTTCTTTTTCATTTCATCTTTGTCCCTTTTGATTATGTGATTTATAGTCAGGCAACTTCAGTATGTTATGTATATTATCACTTATGCAGGTAAACTGACAGTGAGAAAGACCTTCTGGGTCTTGAATCCTTGAAGAATAATATAGCACAATATTGATAATGGTTACACACACACACCTAACTAGGCACCAGGGATGCACCGCATGCGTTTGCACCTGCAAGGTTATATGGGAGAGCAGCCCACACATATATTGGACCTAATATCTCCTGTGTGTATTCTACACTGCTACAGTCCAGAATCCAGGGACCTTTTACAGCACATTTTTGTTTAAGCTGAGAGGGGAGAAAGGACATTATTCAGGGTGTAGTTATCAAATCTGACTTTTAAATTGTATACCAACACTCATCTCACATTCAGTGACATCTCCTCCCCTCACCGCGTGCCCTCGGATGCTTTCCTGCTTTATTTCCTCGGTTTGTTGTCTCTCCAGGGAGGATTTATAGGAAAGGTCCGCAGCCTGGAGACATGCTCTTTTAATAGCAACCCTAAACAAAGTCATCTATAATGTTACAACCTTTTCACACATATACGCTCACACACATTCGCCTCCATTTGCCTGAGGACATATTGGGAAAAGAGTCAGCTGAGGTAGAAAAAGTTTGACTGAGAAAGTGGAAACATTTGCTTTTCTTTGTTGTTTTTACCTTGGGGTTGTAACCAAGACAAGAGACAGACAGGTGCAGTTTGATTAAAGGAAACAGGGGCTGAAAGACAAGCTTGTGTTTAATAGGATGGAGCAGAGGCATTAAGAGCAAGGTAAGTGATGAAGAGGATGTTGGAAACTGGTGGCAACGAAGAGTGTAGGTGAAACACAACTGTACTTCTCTGCTGCTACTTCATCTAAAAGAACATTTTTTTTGTTTAGGCATATGCATGCACAATTTAATTCTTTGTTTGAAACATTCATTAAATCATGATTCATAATCTGCATCATAAATGAGTCAAACATGCTAATGAGATGCAACAAAAGAGCTATTCTTGGAATTTGTTCCCAAGGAAACTTGTCTCGGTGTTTCGTAAGTTTGGAGGTAAATATCAAAGCTGAATGCACAAGATACAAATATATATTTGTGTTTTTATTTATTGTTCTAGCATTGCAGCTGCGTTACGTCACCAAGAACAGCAGTGTTTCCATTCTTGGTCTTATTCTGAATATTTCACACTACCATTTGCTCCCAAGTTCCCCTCCCATACAAAGGGGACCATAATAAATTGCACTGAGCTACATCGCACCACTTATCCCTACCCTTTCACTTGATCTACTCCTTCTCTGCCTACATCTTTCTCTCCATCTCCGCCTCACTGTTCTCACCCGCTCTGCTTCATTTTTTTTTTTTTAAATCTCTGGCTCTCAGTCCCCATCACTCGATTTTCTCTCTCTTTGCAGCCACCACCTCTCTTCTTCCCAGTCAGAGTGATGATGTCTAAAACATGTATGTGATGTAATCCAAATGGACTGCAGTTCTGTGGGAGGATTGCCTCTCCCTCAGGATGAAGAAATGAAGGTAGCCTCCTTCATCCTGCAGCCTCTGTTTAGACACAGCAAGGCATCAGTTTCCGTAGCACTGAGTATCTTTGCTGGGATTAAAATCAATCTTAAATCATTGATTTCTGCTACTTTTTCCCTAACTAACACCTTATTTGTTTAATTGTGAGGTCATCGTTTAGAAGATTTGCTTACAAATTGTGTAGTGGTAGTTCAAAACATAATGAGTGCTACTTTAACTTTCACCATTCACTTATTTGTCGGGGGTAAAAGGTAAACCTCTACATTTCAAAGTACTTTTCACATTGTCGGTATGTCGCCGCAGTTTTTCTCTAGCAAAGCCTACAGCGAAAATATATCAAATGTACCTGAGATGAGTGGCAGCTCAATGCACAGCTGACCTTGTGAACCACGGTGGCCCTCCGGGATGCAGACAGGCTGCTCTGCTGATCAAAGGCTGTAGACACGCAGTGAACTTTTGTACCTGCATACATCAGCCTTCTTCCTTTGCCATCCTCCGCTCACTAACTTTCGCTCCCTCCTTGAGGAGAAAACGGTATGTCCTGTCAGAAAGCAACAACACTTTTATCACAGGCTTTCAGAGGAGAGAGAGGGAAATGATGTGAGGACTGTAATGTGTTTATGCACGGACCGAGTTCTTACTAAAGGGGAAAGGTCCAAACCAGTCGAAAGTGATAGGAGATGGGAGATTAACAAGAAGAAAGATCTTTGCTCAATAGCTTATTAACTTTAACACTAACAGCAAGGATTTTTAGACTATCCATCCATTATCTTAACCTGTTTCTCATTTTTAGGGTCATGGGGGCAGTTTTAGACTAGTTAATAATGAGCTGGTATGCGATTCTGGCAGTATGAGAATAAACAGAACAAGATAAAACTCCACGCCAACCGTCGCTGATGTCCCCCGTCACAGACAGACGGACGGACAGAGAACATTTCTATGTCCTGTGCCTCGGCGACGGGGGGACAAAATGACAAAAAAAACACAATGGATGCCGTTTGAAAACTGAAATTTAAAGATGTGTTAAAATCTATATTTACATTCATTTTTATGTTACAGAATTAGTAAATTATATTATTCTTAATAATTTAACCTGAAAATGCAAGACAAAAGAAATGGGCATTCCTTATATTGTATTTCCGGTTTCAGCGTTATCACAGGGATTACATCAAACTAAAAGTCTGCAAAAGACTTAATCTGCAAACTGTGAAATGCAACTTTACAGGGGATCACTATACTATTAGTCAATATTATAGTTATTTAAATCAATAGTTTTGATATTAACAGTTATTTTAACTCGGATGCACAAATAAAGAAAGTGAAAGAACACCTGTTGACAAATATGTTCTCTGTAAAATTATTTCTGTCAGCTAAAACACCTGGGAATGCATCAAGCTGTTGCATAAAGGTGTCAAATTAATACATTTGTGTACATAATTATAGTGCTAAACTAAAAGGTATCTATTTACATATTGTTCATTTTTTTATTAGTTTTTTAGCCTGGCAAGCTGGTAGGTTGGTTGTTAGCTACATTATTAGCCTCAGTACGTACCTACTTAGCCACTCAACTGTGAGAAACAGTTGAAGGTGTTTCCTCTTTTTCTCTAAGTTGATTGACAGCTCACAAGCAGAGCTGGAGAAAGGGGTGGGATCATATTAGAAACAGTTTAAGCTACAGGAATAGTGGAGTCTTGGTATCAGAAGCTGTTTAAAGCTAGTGGTCCAGTACACTTTAAGTTTACTTATAACACAAATAAAACATTTGGCTTGTAAACCCCCATAACCTTCATCAAAAGATGCTTTTTTTGTCCTTTTTGATGAATTGTATTTTCCTTGCCTTTCATTTTTCTTATCAGTTTTACCAAGCGTGTTTACACTGTACTGTTGTTATTTAGGAGAGATGTCGTTTGATGAAGAATCACACGTTTTTTCTGTAGTCTTTGTCGCATGCTTTGTTCAAAAATCTACACAAACATAAATTTACAGCTTTTTTCAGAGCAACTAGTTTGAAAGTGGTGTGAATTATTTGCCACAACTTCACTCAGCGTTCTTTTTTTATAATCCTTACAGCTTCTAGCAGCCAAAGATAAATGTAAATTTAAAAGAAATATATTTAATAACCCTTGAAGAATGTTGTTACCGTAAAATAAAACAAACTGGATTCAGCCCCAGAGCTTACACGAGCACACAGCAACATAATATATGACTGACTGGCACTTCAATTCTTACAAACCTAATTTCCATTGTTGTTGTTGGAACTGATCCTTGTTTACGACACAATCTCATCATGGATCATGCACTGACTTATACTTAGACAGTGATGCATCTTTCACAAAGCTTGGTTTTGTCTAAAATTGTAAAACCCAGGAGGGGCTCAAAGAAAATTGTTTGAGTTGTTTAGATATAGAATCATAAAATGATTTATTTTTCATACGTGTCATCATTGTTATTTTTTGCAGATCTGTTCCTTGGCTACAAATAGTTTAATCTCCTGCTACCTCAGTGCCTCTATCAGCATTATTTACAGTCAAAGGGTTTAAGTAAATGATTCTGCAAACAAAATGCATTCTTTTTTTTTGCTATTTTTCACTTGCCATTAATTATGTTCAAACTTAATTAAAAGTATTGCTTTATTTTATCATTTGTGTGGTACCACTGTTTGGTATTAATGCTTCATTTTTGAAGCTTAGAAGTGCTTTCATCTGGTGTCGCCTTATGTCCGGCAATAAAACCTTATTGTTTGGGCTCTCAGTGAAGGTGGTGCAATCATGTCTTTTGTTTTAAATCTGTTTCCAATCATGAAACTATTATGTTGCTCCAAGTAGCATGTGGACATGGACTTTATATCGCATATCACTGGCTTTTTATGATGCAAACATAGACCCAATGCATGGAGTTATTCACAGAATGAAGTGGTTCAGTAGTGAATAACAACACATAGATGTATTACCACCTTATCACATACAAGCTATAATAAACTCTGGACCTGTTTTTATTATTACAAACACTTGCACATTTCTCCTGCCTAAAATAGGTGCACATACATATGACAACATCCCATTTGTTTCCCAGAAGACAAAAAAAAACCTCCTCTTCTGCTGCACAGCTGTAGCACTGCACTATAAAATTTGGGTCAAGTGCTGGATTGTGGCCGTCTCGCTGTGGAGTTGAGTTGTGGCTTTTTAACAGATTGAATTTAGCCTCTCATCTGCTCATGGACAGGCACTTACTGTGGTTCACGTCATGCTATGAGCCAGCGGAATAAGCAGAGTGAGGCATGAGTGGAGCCGAAGGACATGGAGCCGGGCTTTGCTTTTAATCAGGACGTTTTCGAACAGTTCAAAGCCAAATATCAAAATGTTTAGAAAAATATCAGCTAATTACAGGTTATTTTCACAAAGTATTTTTTGCATGAAGTGCTCGATTTTAAATTTTGCGGCACTTCATTGCATTAAAAAGAAAGCCAATGAAAAGTAAGTTGCTTTTCTAAGAAAGCAGATTGCATCAAATCCTCACTTGGTTCAGTTCTCCATCCTGAGCAGAGTGAAAAACTGGCACAAGAATCTTATTTTACACAGACAGAAGTGGACTAGACTTTGAGGTCAAAGTTCAACAGTCACTCTAATCTCATTAAACTGGTTTATAGGTCATGAATGGACACATTAGCATTTCCCATAAAACTTTAATAAAGCAAAGAAATTTATGCATTGAAGATTAAAGGTCAGCTTGATTATATATGCTTCCTTTAAGGCTTGGCTGAATTTTGTTGCACAAGTTTAGTCTAAGTAAGACATCCAGTTATTGTTGAAGCATTGTACAGCTTTGTGTTTTAACACAAATCCTGTAGAGTTTTCATCATGGCAATGAGAGGATGAGGACACAAAACTGCTTTATTCATAAGTCAATGCTGATCATTCTAGCTATTTACTTATCTAAAGGTTTGTGTAAGATGCCAATATTTAACGCCATGATCATAAAAAATAAAGACATCACATGCAACCTGATTTATTTGTCAAAAAAGAATAATAATAATCTGCAGACTGGCTGTTTTATTTTTAAGCTCAGAACTGCTGGATGTTAATAAAGACACTGAAAACAGTTTCCTGGCAACTGTTTGCTTCATTGTCTTTTCATTTTTATTTTTTATAAATAGACACAAATGTACGGTGGCCCACAGGTGCAAATGCGCAGCAAACAGCAAATGCTCTGCAAATAGAAAAACATCTGCAAAGTAAATAT
>JARVGW010000624.1:14049752-14068617 GCA_031762495.1 Anablepsoides rubrolineatus | reverse complement strand
ATTATTATTGTTGTTGTTGTTGTTGTTGTTGTAGCATGTGACCCCACATTACCTATAATTAAAATCAATACTGCTACATGGTACAGGTGCTTTAATTCGGATCTGCACAGAAAGTGTTTTGAATAAGCTGCTAACAATAACATACCATCTTAAAACACCACATGTTGCATCAACACACATTAGAAGGCAACAATTCATTATAATCCACTATTTTCACCGGTACTGGGTTGGTAGTCATTAAACTGGACATAAACCCAGATCAGATGAAGCAATTGACAAACTAAAAGGATATGTTTGGGTTCCTTTAACAGCGACGTTTTCAGTCTCATGTTTGCTGTCTGTTGTGCCCTAAACAAACAACAAAAATGTTATGTATGAATCCAGAAATAGCACATATATAACAATTAAGTCGAACCAACAAGCACAGAAGAATAAGCGGAAAAACAAAAACATAGACGTACCGAGGTGAAGAAGTGGTTTCTTCTCCTTAACCGTGACTGGGGCTCTACAGTTGCTAAGCATCTGTCACCGTTGCTAACACGAATCTTCCTGTCATGGCTGCTGTATATAACTTGAATGCTCACGTCATTTTTCCATTTACTGGGTTTGACGCGGAACAATCTGAACTTCATATGTGTCAAATTATATTATACGAATAGTCTGTATAGTAGAACTCGTCATTACCTACTACCAATGACTGGTTTTTGACCAAAGCTAACTTTTAGTAGCATCAAGGATAATAGTATGCGCGAGATGTTACAGTTATCGCGAGAATTGCAAGTTCCCGGACAGAATGTTTCAAATGTTTACTGAGGCATCTAGTGCAAAAATCCACTCAAGTACTTTAATTAAATTCGATTTGACGCCTATATTATTTGCCGATTTAGCGAAATTGATCATATTTCATATTATAAGCGTCTCCATGAGGGGCGGAGACTGCGTTCTATTGTAAGAAAGAAAAAGTTCAAACTCAGTAAACCACGTAATAATTTAGTTTTAAATCTTATATTAGTCATGTTTTAAAAGTTATTTGACTGTCTTTATTTCTTTGCCTCGTTTTTGTTATTCCGTACTGTAGATGTGGAAAAGGGCGGAGTTGGCTTCGTCCCCTTTTTTGAATTTTTTTTTCTTGCCTTGCCCTTTGAACGATCCATGGTGCCTTGCGTCAGTTTTAACGAATTCGGTTTGACGGCGCAGTTTAGGCGCCATTTACAAGATAGAGTTTACTAGTCGAGGAAGCGACACGCAACAATACAGGGTTGAACTTTATGGATTATACTCGCCAAATTTAGGATTTTTCGACTCTTTTTCGGACATAACGACCTGGAACAAAAAGGAGAACTTTTGACGAACCGTGTCGACGTTTGTTAAAAGGTATACGGGAATATTTTACCGGAGTGTAGTTACTGGGGCGCCGTCTAATTACTGAAATTCACAGCATTAGTCCCTACCGAAAGATGCAATTATTGTGATAAACTAAAATTCAACAGTAGCATCCGTAGTAAACTAATAAACCGGTGTTATGCATGTACCACGAAGTACGAGTTTAGTTTTTTCCTATTTTTATCACATTTTATGCCAAATGCGTGGATTAGCTACTAGTTAAACGTGGAAATTTTCAGATTTCTATTCTTGTGCTTCAAGTACAAATAAACACCACGTTGTTGCGTTTAACTTTGCAGCAGTTTGCATGGGGGTTGCGAGCCTCTCATTGTTCGTTCGTTATTTATAAGTTTTATTGCTTTAAACGGACTTATTCGGCGATGTTACTCGGTTTATACCACCGTCCCTAACACTAGAGCTCCCATGTTAGAAAGTCAATATTACAGTCAGTTTGAGCTACACACCCTGTCCTTTTTTATTTTGCTGCGTGGCTATGCAACATGGCTAAGACTAATCGCTGGAGAGGGTTCAACTCATTTGCATATTAACTTTTATTGTGTTTTCTAGTTAAAGGCGTCCAGCTTTTTTTCCTTGAACACTGCAAATGTTACCGATTGTGTGAGGTGCTACACATGTCAGATTACAAGATTATTCTAATTTAATTTTTAGTTTTATTTTTTTTTGGCAAAGTAACAAGTTGAAGTTATGTTTGTCCAAATGAGCCACGGGTCGTAAAACGGCATTGCAGCACTTTCTTTTTTATTGTTTTAACTACTGTTAGCCTATAGAAAATCATACCGAATCGTGGCAGTGAGTGAGCTGCAGGAGCGGCAGTGAAATCTTGTGGTAAATGATAAAAAAGCCCTGACAGAGGAGTAAAGCTGTGACTATAAGTGGAGCTTTTTTTATGAGATTGACAGGCACAGAAACCACTCATGGATATCTCCCCCCTTTTTTTCCACCACTGACCCCCTTCAGATTTTAAACCATGCCATCTAAAACTGCAAAAAGCTCCACCGCCAAGACAAGAGGCAGAGGGTTGCAGCCTCGGGATGACTCCGAGGACGAGCTGAATGTACCCCCTCCAGAACCAAAGTCCAATGGCCAAGAAGAGGAGGCACCGCCGACAACTGCTGGCAAGTAACAAAAGGCTGTTTTGGGTGTCTGAATCTAAATAAGCTGTTCAGTCATTTGCTGTACGTGTGTTGTGTTGGACTAGAGGCCATTTGGCTCAGCTGTAGCGCCTTTTTATTTTATTTATTTATTTATTTATTTTTTTCTAAATCCGAACACGTAGTTGTTTTTTCCCTTATAGTACCACTCAGTCATCAATAAAAAATTATTTTAAGATGATTTCGACTGCACTCCTTCCCTATATGTCCTCAGCAGATAAGGTAATTCTGTGTCGAAGGCTCGATGTGAATATTTTTTGTGACAACTCTTTACTGGTTGTAGCTGATGCTTTTTATTCATTAGGGATGTCGGTGTTTTTGCTTGTTTATGACTGCATGTGAGCACAATAGGTTTTGAACAGGTCCTCGTAGTTTGATAGCAACACAGCCTTGTTGTGCGGCATTACTTCTAAGCAGGGTTTTTATTTTTATTTATTTTTTATTATTTTAGAGGCTGAGCTGTGGCTGCTGAGTGAAAAGTTCATGATCGAATCGTGCACTTTAGTTATTTATCATCGACGACGTGAGGGTAGCGCATCTATTCTCTGTATGTGGAGTGTTTGTGTGATTTTATAGATTTTTATGTATATAATATACACTGTTGGCTCATGTCGTCAGAACAAAGGAAAATGACAACTTTCTTAGGGGTCGTTGTTTGACTGTTTTTGTTTTTGTTTTTTTAAGTGTGCTCGTCTACCCCTCCCCCATACATCACTGTCCCCCCCACCTCCACCTGAAACCACTCGAACAGAATAAAAGTTGAACTTTGTGTGTGTGTGTGCGTACAGATCAGTCTCAGGGGGAAGCTGCCGAGGCGGTTGATAACCGAAGTCTGGAGGAAATTCTCGGCAGCATCCCTCCACCCCCGCCCCCAGCAATGACCAACGAACCGGGCGCTCCTCGCCTCATGATAACACATTTAGTTAATCGCAACTTCAAGTCGTACGCAGGCGAGCAGATTCTCGGGCCTTTCCACAAGGTACGACCAAATTCTGCCTGGAGACTTCTTCTGTTGTGAGGAGATTAGATTTACAGTCACTGCTTGTGTGTGTTATTATCCTTACTTTTTCCTCAGCTTTTAATAATCTTACTTCATGTCTCTTAACTTATGTATTATAATGCAGAAAACTAAGGAGTTAGTAATAATGATTGTTTAAAATATTAGTGGAAAGTAATCCAATTTGATTTTCACTCTCAACCAGTGTGATTTATTGATGTACCCACATTTTCTTTTTATTGTGACTTTATTCAAACTTTAGAATTTTTACTGTATTTTTTTTCTAACTGAACAAATTTATTTAAACAGAGATGGATAATGTTATCTACCAATATTGTCCACTTTTTATTTTACACAAAAATAGTGTTCTGTATGTTGTTTTTAAGTATGTATGTTTCAAGTGTTGTTAAATAAATGTTTATTTATGTTGAGCAGTTATTGTTTTGTTAATAAAAAAATATACATTGACTAAAAATAAAATAAAATGGACGTTTTATATCGGTTGCTCTTATTGCTAAAGTTCTGTCACTAAAAAAACGAACATAATTTCATCTTAACTACACTCATGAGGAATTTATTTCTTTTCACAGATTTATTAGATCAAAAATACCTTGGAATTTTAAAAGTTACAATATTTGAATGTGATGATGTGGTTTTTCTCACAAATGACTCCTATATTTTTGTTTTCTTTCATGTCTGTCTCCCAGCGATTTTCCTGTATCATTGGTCCCAATGGAAGTGGAAAGTCCAATGTGATAGATTCAATGCTCTTTGTGTTTGGATACAGAGCTCAAAAGATCAGATCAAAAAAGCTCTCAGTGCTGATTCACAGCTCTGATAAACACAAAGATGTTCAGAGCTGCTGTGTGGAGGTGCATTTTCAAAAGATTATTGATAAGGTATTTATATTTATATCTCTGTCACTCAAAAACAAGATGCACTCATTATATTTGTCAATATTCAGTTCAAATCTAAAACCACTGTTAGACATTTTCTTTTAGACAAGATGGTTGTCAGATAATAAACATATTTTCTCAGCTCTCATACGATGATATTGCTACTCATTTCTAACACCAGTGACTAAATACAAACTCAAATCAGTCTTGAAAGTTGCAACTTACACCCACACAAGCAAAATTTAATCGACTTTGAGTTAGACTAGGTCCCAGTATTTTAATATATATTTTTTTTAAATAATAATTGTTCAGTAAGGCTCTATTTGACAGCAATTAGCAAAATCAACACGGTATGTTCCTGTTTTAAGTAAAAATATTTAACGTATGTGCTCAGCTTTGCTATTTATCAATAAAACAAACAGATTTATTTTTATGCTGTTCAATTTATTTATGTATTTAACCTGCAACAAGGAGTGTAACTTTTAGCTCAAGTGCTTCTAAATGTATCAAAGTTTTTCAGATTAATCTTTCATCAAGTTTAATTTAATTGAAGTTGTTAAAATAATTGCACATTTAGTTGCAGTGTGTCATCTACACAGGGTGTAACTAGAATTTATTTTTTTTTCTCACCAGAGGTGGTGTACATAACTTTTAACTGTGTAAAATATTTCTTTAGGCATGTTACAAAATTACGATCTAATCTTATTTACCCTATTTTTATGTATTTTTAAAAAATCAGTTTAGCACACTTAACTATTTATTTAATTATTTTTTTAGGATTTTACTGCCTTTGGTCTCAACATATTCTGGCCTTTTTAAGAAAACATGAACACTAAATATTATTTTAAATTTAATTCTTTTTTTTCTGATCATTTGTTTAAGTCACAATTCAGATTTTTCTTGTTTGGTGTGAAGAGCTGTTTGCACCTCTGCTAAACTGTTGTGTCCTGCTCCTCTGTGACTTCTGCCCCTCCCCCTCTCTGAGCCAGGAAGGAGATGACTACGAAGTCATCCCCAACAGCAAGTTCTACGTTTCCAGGACTGCCAACAAAGACAATTCCTCAGCCTACTACATCAATGGCAAGAAAGCCACATTCAAAGAAGTGGGGGCTTTACTCCGAAGCCATGGTATTGACCTTGACCACAACAGATTTCTGATCTTACAGGTAATGGTGGATATTTTTTAATGCAATATCCTTTTCTACTTTTAACATGTTTTTTTCTTATTTTTTCTTATTTTTTTCCCTCTTTTGACCATCCCATTCTGTCAAAGATTTCCTGCTCTTCATTGTCTTCCCATTTCCCAATCCCCTGAGTCAGATCTTTCAAATATACCTTTAAGCCATGCCTGGCTGAGGGAAATAAACCTGTTGCACTGGAATTGGAAAGGAGAGGATGTGTTCTCTGCCAGCCCTTAGACTTCTATAGCAGCGCATCATGGTTTGAAACAATGTGGAAATGGTGCGAACCATTATCTGCTGCTTTAGGATTTTAAGGAAAAGATGCGGTTCATGGGAGAGATTGAGCAACTCGCTTAGATTTTTGTTGCGGGGAGAATTCTGAGGGCGATCCACCAGTGAGGACAGGTTGGACCCCCCCTTCCCTTTTCCATGTACCCGCCACGCTTTAGCAGCACGTAAATATTGGCGTGTGACAATAGACCCCAACCCCAATATTGGCAGTGCTGCTTCAGTGTGGCTGGATCAAACACCCTCCATTACATGGCTTTAATATTGGTTCAACTTTTTTTTTCCCTCTCACAATGAAAAAAATACATTCTGAACACTCTGCTTTTTATTTAATTTTTGCTTGTTTAATTTAAATTTTTTTTTCTCTATCGTGTAGTATTGTTCTGCACTGAGTTTGAACCAGTTCACTTGTTCCATTCCTGCCCCAGCTGAGTGTATTACATCTGGCATGCCCATTATTACTGATTAACTCAAGACATATGGGGTGATGACTTGTGTCAGAGCCGAGCTAAACGGATGGTTTAAATTTAGTTCCACTTCTGAGAGGATGTTTATTTGTTTATTTATTTAGGGTTGGTTTCAGTTGAATAATTAGCTCTAAATGCATTTTTAGGCCCCCACCTTTTTTTTTTCTCTTTTCCTTTTCCATCTATTTGTAGGTATAATAATTTCCATTCTTTTTCAGTATTACTTTCCTTTGTCATTCAGGGAAATGACTTTAGTTTGTTCTTCAAAATCATGTCTGACGTCAGGCTGTTTCAGGCCTGTTGGAAAGAGGAAGATGTTTAATTTGTGCACCAGTGAGATCGAGGGAGGATGTAGGATTCATTCCTACTTATTTATTAAGGCTTCTTTTTTCTGTTTCCTATAAGTATAAACTACACCGTACAGAAATTTATTGTTTTAAATTTTTATGTTTGTGCTTAACTTAAATTGTTTTATTTAGTTATTTGTTTTGCCAAATAATGTAAAAAAATAAAAATAAAATAAATAAATGTTCACAACAGTGTAGTTATACCAAACATCTTCAGAGTTGGGGTGTAATATGTAATATCCAGTATTAGGAGTTTCAGTCCCTGTTAAGTGAAAGGATCTTAGAATTTATAATGCAAAGATGTATTTGTTTTTAAAATCTTAGTTTTATTTTTATTATTTTTTAATGAATTTTTTTATGAACCGTGATCACCCCAATCATATTAATCATAAAATTTGTCATCCTTCAGTGATTTATTTTTATAGTTTATTTTTAAATTCTTGTTGCAGACGATTATTATAGTGTGCCTCATATTGTACACACAGTTTTGTTTGAATATTATTGTGTTATGTACATCTTTACTTATGCATATATATATATATGCCTTTACTGAAACACTCCTCTGAACTTTACTTAGGGCGAGGTAGAGCAGATTGCCATGATGAAACCTAAAGGTCAAACAGAGCACGATGAAGGGATGCTGGAGTACTTGGAGGACATTATTGGTTCGTGTCGACTCAAAGCGCCAATTCAAACTCTGGCTCGTCGCGTTGAGCTTCTCAATGAGCAGAGAGGAGAGAAGGTGACGACACTCACTATCTGTTCACAGCACAACTGACCGACTTTCATTCTTCAGTCATTTTTATTTACATATAAAGAAGCTTGAAAATGTGTGTTTGGTTTATGTTTTGAAGAGTGTGTTGAGATAGAAGATGTACATTTTTACAGTGTGCAATAAATAAACTTTGTAAGATAAGGCTGACTTGGCTTTCTGTCAGATACTTTTTTGCCACACTACATTTGAACATGCCTGCATGGTTGTTGTGATTGAGACTTAATTTATGTAAACCTTTCTATTTAAGGATTGCTGGTTGATTTCAACTGTCTGTTGTGTTTTGTTTTGCACAACAAAGGGGACTTTATGATCAGATATTAAGTACTGTTATTTTTTTATTGTCCTAGCTAAACCGAGTGAAGCTTGTGGAAAAGGAAAAAAATGCTTTGGAAGGAGAAAAGAACAAAGCTGTGGAGTTCCTGTCCCTGGAGAATGATATCTTTAAACACAAGAGTCACCTTTACCAATATTATGTGTGAGTATGCCATTACAGATTCCAAATAAAAATGTAGAAGCAGCATAGAAACGAACAGGTGCAGCATGGCACCCTTCATCCATCTCTGCTTTTAATGTTTTTTTTATGTTCTTTTTGAATTGTTTATCTGTTATTAAATATTTCTCTTTGTCATTAGTCATGATCTGCAGAAACGTGTGGTGGAGAAAGCGCAGGAGAAGCAGAAGATCTTGGAGGAAACCAAGGAACTCACAGAAAAAAATGCAAAGATCTCACAAGAAATGGAAAAAATGAACCAAGAGCTCAAAAACGTAGAGAAGTAAGAAATATTCAGCCTTGTTTATTTTGTACTAACATGCTTTGTTGGATACCAGCTTTTTTACTAAATAATAATTTTACACTCTTTACTTTTTTTATACATTTAGAGAAAATGTTAGTATGTGAATGTTTAGATTTAACAAAGGTTTGTGAACATATACTCATGTCTTGTTTTAGATATTTAGCCATTTACAAATGTTAAATAAAAATTTTTTTTTTAAAGGAAACTGAGGCCTTTAACAGAAAATATCCATAAAAACATTTTGTTTTCTGGGAACATATATTTATTTTTTTTGTTATAATTTCTGTAACATTTAAGAGAGTCATATTTTTAGACTGACTTGAATTTACTCAATAAATGTGGTGCATTTCCTCCTCTAGAAAACAAAATAAGATCAACAAGTACATTGAGACCCAGAAGGAAAAGTTCACCCAGCTGGACCTGCAGGATGTTGAAGTGCGTGAGAAGATTAAACACTCCAAGGGCAAGAACAAGACATTGCAGAAGCAGCTGGAAAAAGACCAGAAAAAGGTACATTTACCTTTAAGTTGCTCATTATTACACAGTTTATTCACTTTATTTATATTTAGCTGCTACTATTAACTCCTCTATAGGAGATAAATCATGTCACTCTTCGTTCAGAGGAATACTTTTTACACAATCTGCCTTACACCCCCCCCCCCCCCCCCTTTATTTTTTTAGTTTGCTATCAACTGAAGTACACATTTATTTACAAGTGTATCAGTGGCATTATCAAAGATACTTTGTTCATTTTTGTCTTAACCCAGGAAGAAACACAAAAGAAAATAAATATTATGCTTTTATAAAATGAAAAAGATCGAAAAAATTTTTTGATAATTTTGCAGTTATAATTAGTAAATTAGCTTGTTTGCCTGTATCAAGTTTTTTTTCTTCCTTTTATTAAAGTATATATTTCATTTAAACATTTCATGCTTTAAAACTGGCTGTAAAAGTAAAAAAAAAATTATTTTATTTTTTTCATATTGAAGTTCGTCTTTAGGCTAAGTTGTTGCATTAAACAGTACACCCATGACAATCTCAAACAAGTGCAAGATTTATATAAAAACAACATTTAAACAGATATTTGTTCCAAAAACTCATTGTTTACCAATTATTAAAAATCTTGTTTATGTAGTCGTTTAAGTTCTGAATGTTTCTTACATGTGTATTTTGATGTGACCAATTTAAAAAAAACATTGCAAAAAGAAAAGTGGTTAGATTCCCTCCCTCCTTTTTTATTTCTATTATAATTTGTTCTAAAGTGATTCAAAAATCCATATTTTAGAAAATAGAAATAGTCTATAAATAAACAAGTCCAAATATTTACATCTAAAAATCTGTCAAAAATCAAATGTTGCTAAAAGTTTTTTTAATATCAAAATCACTGTTATTACTGTCCAAAAAAATCATTAAATAGTGAAATATTTTTATTTATTTATTTACTTACTTATAATGCTCTAAGGAATTATTTCTCTGACTTAAATAGTCCACCAGAGTATATACAGACAATGTTAATTATATTTTCCTTCTATGGTAGAAGATGAGTTGTTGTTTTATCCTTTGAAATAAACTGACGTTGGCCACAGTATTTATAAAAAAAACGTGTAAAACTGCAGCTCAGCTTTCATAACAGGAAGAACAATCAGACAGAAACCTGCCACTAGGGGGCTGTGAAGTATTGCACAGATCGATTGTTGATGTGTGTTACAGTTAAATATGTTTTTATTATTATTTTTGCACACTTACTAATAAACTGTATCTGTCAAACCGAGGGTCCTCTCATAAACTGCAGGGATGTGGGATATCTTTTCTTTTTCCTCACACTCTAAAAGCCGATGCTGTAGAAACATCTTGGTCAGAGGGGGAGCAAGGCAAAGGCAGGCTGACCTCTGGGGAGCAGTGTTCTGCTGTGTGGTAGTCAACTATGGCCTGGCTTGTGTAACACTCCCAGCAGCCATATTCACATTTCACCCGCAGTTAAACCCAACAAAACATAAATTATATGTAGATGCCAATCCTCTTGTTTTAGCTCTGCCAAGATGCAGACTGTTGTGCCAGTCCTAATCAGGGCTGTTTCGGTCCTGGTTTTATGTTTTTTTTTTTTTAGTTTTACGTTTATTGCACAAGTGTTTTGGCTAACTCTGGAAAACTTTTGCTACACATTTACACTTTTGTTGCCCCCCAGATTTGTCTAATTTAATTTAACTAAAGTCTTGAGGCCCCCAGTTTAGATGGAACTGCAGATATACCTGTTGTCTCACAAACACCAGCATCAATTTTCATTATCTATATAAAAGCAGATCAGAAATATTTGTTGATCACCCCTTTTAACATAATGTCAGCAATAATTCACCTTTCACTACAGCTTTCATGTGTTGTATTAGTAAACGTGTGACATGAATGGATAACGTGAGGATGTGATCAGAGACATTGCACAAAATAAACGTGTGGGAGATCAAGTTGGAGTATCCAGACTGAGATGATTTGAACATGTCCACAGGAGGGACAGTGGGTGTAATGGTAGAAGGATGTTAGAGATCTGTAGCTTCATGAATCTCATCTGACTTTGACTTGTTCTCTTGTTTGGTTTGTTTTTCAGCTGGAGGAAGTGCGCAGCGTACCAGCCAGCAGTGAAGAAGCCATCTCTGAGGCAACGGCTCGCAAGGAAGACCTGGAGAAACAGAAAGCAAAAGAAGAAGAAAAACTTAAAGAAGTGATGGAAACTCTTAAAGAAGAAACCAGCGGGTTGCAGCAGGACAAAGAGGTTTATAAACATTATGTGTTCATGTTTGTTTAATGGTTGATTTAACTATAAAACAAACGTGTTTTACTTGATTTCAGAAAGTTAAACTCTTCAGATTTTTAACCTTTTTTCTTTACTTGCTCTTAGAAAAAGGAGCAGGAGCTCATGGAACTCAGCAAAGCTGTAAATGAGACCCGCTCTCGTATGGATCTTGCCCAGTCTGAGCTCGACATCTATCTTAGCCGCCACAAGACAGCTGTAACCCAGCTCAACACAGCCAAACAGACGCTTCAGACAACGTCAGAGACGCTGCAGGAGCGCCGTGCCGCCATTAAAGACCTACAAGTCACAGTACCTGAGAAAGAGCAGGAACTCAAGAAGGTTAAACTGATGTTAATTTGATAAAAATGCAATTTTGTTAAAGTAAGCATTCACATCAGCAAGTGATAAAGCAGTCCAACCATTTTTAAATTATTTTATTTTATTATTATTATTTTTTTTGCTACATTTGTAATTTATTCCCTTTCTCTCTGCAGGACCAGGGGGAGCTGCAGCAGCTTCTGAGGCTGGATACTGAGACTAGAGAAGTAGTGAGAGAACTGAGGCAGAAGGTGGATGAAGCTAAGAGCTCCCTGTCCTCCAATCGCAGTCGAGGAAAAGTCCTGGATGCTCTAATGCAGCTGAAAAAGAGTGGCAGAATTCCTGGCATCTATGGAAGATTGGTAAATTAACAGAATCCGTTCTAACATTTATAAAAAGCACTGAAGCACTTTTAAAAAAAACTTAGAGAATTTTTTTATTAGACAAATATTTACTTTTAGCCTTATTTTTCCTAGTAGAAATAGAAAGGTATAAAATTTGTATTTTTAATTGATTTGTGTGATTGTAGGGAGATCTTGGAGCCATAGATGAGAAGTACGATGTGGCCATCTCTTCGTGTTGTGGCGCTCTGGACAACATTGTAGTAGACACCATCGACACGGCTCAGAAATGTGTCACTTTTCTTAAAGAACAGAATATCGGAGTTGCCACTTTCATTGGCCTTGACAAGGTAAAAACAATCAACTTCACAATCTCAGTCACAAAAGATTTGTTTGTTTATTTATGTTGTTTCTGCCTCGCTGCTTCTTTTATCAGATGAAGGTGTGGGAGAAGAACATGGCTCCTGTTTGCACTCCAGACGACTGCCCTCGTCTGTTTGACATGGTGCGACTGAACGATGAGAGCGTGCGGCCAGCCTTCTACTTCGCCCTGAGGGACACGCTCGTCGCCAAAGACATGGAGCAGGCCACGAGGCTGGCCTTCCAGAAGGACAAGCGCTGGAGGGTGGTCACCCTGAAGGGACAGATCATCGAGATAGCTGGTGGGTAACTCTTCTTAACTCTTGTTTTTAGTTTACTTTTCTTATTTTAATGTTTTTAATTTACCTGTGATGTGACGTGTTTGACAGGAACCATGACTGGAGGAGGAAGAGTGATGAAGGGCAGGATGGGTTCTTCTATTAGTGCTGAGCTCTCCCAGGTGGAGGTGAGGTCAAAGTTTAATAGGATATTTTTAGTAAAGAAAAAGGGTTCAATAATAAAAGGTTATATATGAAAATGGACACCCTTTTTAACATTTTCTCACATTTTGTTTTGTACAGTGTAATGGTTGGTGCTCTAAGCAATAATAATCATAATAACAGAACTGTTATTGTCTTTGTCTCCCAAAAGCTTTAGTAATGCTACATAATAAACCTTTAGACAATTTTCTATCATTTATTATTCATGGAAATTGCATTTTTTAAAACTGGGTTTCTGTGAGGTATTATAAAGCAATAAAAGCATTGAATTGAATCTCAGTGGCGTTAAACTATTTCATTACATTTCAAGAAAATTGAGATAAGCAAATTTTGTAAACAGTCAAATATCAACCGATAGAAATAAACAAAAACAAAGATTAAATATTTCATGATCAGTTTGTTCAAGTCATTTTGTTTAGTGTGAAACTTGATCAATTTTTGCCATCATGTTACTGTGTCAAACTGCTTTATGTTGATTAAATATTACAGTCGCAGTGATGAACTATAAAATAAATCCTCGCTGCAGCTGAGTGTCATGAGCTTCATAAGTAACTAAAATGGTCTGTTTTTTTGTGAACAGTTTCTAAGAGTAGTTAGGAAAGCTGAATCAACCTGTCAATTTACAAAACAGGATTATTTTGTTTCTTTTTTTCCCCCAGCTTGATCGTATGGAGAGCAAATTAAACGAGAAAGTGTCACGGCTACACAGCTGCCAAGAGAGAAAGCTGCAGCTGGAGGAGAACATCCAGCGCCTGCAGCCGCAGCTCAGAGAGATGAAGAACACTCTGGAAAAATACACCAACAGCATGAGTGTAATCATTTCATCCACTCTTTCTTATTTATCTTTTCTTTATCGTTCAAATGTCATCTTCTGTTCATATCCACACATAAAATGTCACTGTCTAACTGGCTGAATGTCTCCAGCTCCTTGTAAATCCACGTGGCGTGGTGTTTTTTTTTTCCTCAGAGTTTAGCTGACCAGGAGACTCACTTGAAACTTCAGATTAAGGAGCTTGAAGCCAACGTGCTGGCAGCAGCCCCAGACAAGACCAAACAGAAACAGATGGAGAAGAGCCTGGAGGCATTCAAAAAAGGTAGAAACTTCTGTAAACTGTAAGAAGAAATGGTGATTATTCAAGTTTTTTTCATTAAGATTTTACATAAAAATAAAATACATTTCTCATTACTGTTTTGTAATGAGTCGAAGGTTTGAAGGCTAATGTTTTAGTGGTTTAAAGAATAATCTCCTTATTCCTCTTTAAACACTTGTTCTGTCAGACTACGAGTCAGCGTCCAGTAAGGCTGGGAAGGTGGAAAATGAGGTCAAAAGACTCCACAACTTGATCGTGGACATCAACAGCCACAAACTGAAGGCTCAGCAGGACAAACTTGACAAGATTAACAAGGAGCTGGATGACTGCTCCTCCATCATAACCAAGGCCAAAGTAGCCATAAAGACAGCTGATCGGTAAGAAACAAAACAAACTCTTAATGTCTTAAACATGAGCTGCTCTGCTTCTGTCATTCCCCTACTATTATCCCACCACCCCAACACAGCTGCCCGCCTCCTATGAAGATCATTAAAAGTCATTAATAACTTAATATTTATCTTTTCCACCTCAAGGCCAGAATCTTATTGGAAACATAAAAATACAACTTTTATACATATATATATTTTTTTAGAAAAAGTAAAACATGACACACAGTGGCTTGTCACAGATGAGATGCTCTTCATCCTCATCCAACTTAGCTACCACAACTTTGTGGGGGGAAAAAGTCTGAAAGGGGCCTCAAAAAAGCCTCTAAATTTAGTGACAGCATCATGAAGTTGGCACCAATAAGTTTCCACGATAAAGGCAACAATTTGCCCTTCCACGCCTAATTATTCTTTGATTAAAATACAGTGTGTTGAAGAGGGATATATGCATGTTTGAAACAGTTACGGATCCTGCATGAAGTAAAAACCCAGCCTCTTTGTTTTCTTTTAAATGAATTTTTCACAGTTGTGATTTAAAATAGTCCTTGTTTTGTGTGGCTGGTAATGATCCTGCTGGCCGGACAGCCTGGCAGTCTGCTGTTCAAACAATAGTGGTGGCCGTGTGTGATGTGGTGTGTTTGTCATGACCAGCCATCCAGCTAATCACCAGCAGAGGAGCTCATAAACTGTGAGCCATGATTTACTCAGAGAACCCTTTTTGTACCTTTTTTTTTTTAATGTTGGCTCTACTGTGGCTGCCGTTTCAGAAAGTCTAAAAGGAAATAACTTCAAAAATATACTTATATTTTTCTTAATCCAAAGATAAATACATGTGCTCTGAATATGTGTGTCAGCGGACATCATAGTAATTGTTTTCACTAATCTGTGTTTCTAGTTGTGTTGAAGAGCTTTACAGACACGCCATATTAATATGATTAATGATCTCAGTGCAGCAGTCAAGTGTTTCCTTAGTCTTGTTTAAAAAGGATTATTTATGAGCTGTGTCAAATCATTACGTACTCAGAGTGAAGGTAAAAGTATGTCAGGTGGAACTGGGATGAAGCTGCAGAAGTCACGTCTTTTAGTGGAATGTCTTAATTCGTCGTCGTATCCAACAAAAGAAAAGTGGTGCAGCGTGAATCTTCTGACGGACAGATTAAAGCTGCAGCTCAGCCGACCCGCTGCTCACGTTACAGCCGGGCTCAGAGCTGGGATTCACTTCTCAGATGTCGCAGTTACATTCTACCATCCAAAATGGGTTTTTATTTTTCTTGTTTCTTTTGTAGAAACTTAAAGAAGTGTGAGGAGAGTATCGCTCGTGTTCAAGGTGAGCTGGAGGAGAATGAGAAGCTGAAGGCCGAGCTCACAGAACAGCTGAAAAAACTGGAAGACGAGGCTGGAGAGATCATGAAAGCCTGTCATGAAGCAGAGGTTAGTGCTTCTTATTTTAGATTTAATTTCTTTTCATAACCATAGATAGATCATTTATAAAAGTACACATTAAATGGTCCAACAAAATGTGTGGTGAGGTTAAAGAGTATTTTATCAAAACTCTGGAAGTCTTGTATCATTTTTGGCCAAATTCAGATAAAATAACGTGCAGTATTTGTTTGGTCTCTGGTTCTTTAGGCGGCTCTGCCTGAGGTTCAGGAACAGTATCAAAATGTGACCAAAGAGATAAAGACCCTGCAGCAGCAGGAGCACGCTCTGCAGGAAGAATCCCTCAATGTTCGCCTGTCCATCGAACACATCGACGCCCTCATCACTAAACACAACGGCAAGATCAAGTACTGGCAGGATGAGGTATTTACTTTTTACTTTCTGTTGTTTTAAACCTGATCAGAGAACTTATTAGGGGTGACTGCAGTCTATTAGTGTAACCGACAAATGTTTATAAAGAGCACAGATTGATGTGATGTTTCTGTTCAACAGGCTGCTAAGCTTTCCCTTCACACCATCGATGGACAACCAGCAGAGGAGCTCCGTGTCTTTCCTCCTGCTGAGCTCGATGCAGTCTCTGATCCAAACGTCATCGTGGACAAGATGAGCACCTTAGAAGTCCAGTGTGGTCAGATAAAGCCCAACCTAGGGGCCATTGTCGAGTACAAGAAGAAGGTACGCTGCATGTGAGGAGTACATGTTTATACAGCAGCTGGTGTTGGATCAAAACTCTCATTCAGTTATTCTGAAACCAGTTCATTAGTTTCTGATTTCTCCGTTTTCCAACATGGAGAATAAAGTGTAATGTCAGATCAAATATAAGCTGAATTATTAAAAATGTTTAAACCAGAATAAGAATATTAAAAATCTTGGTTGGTGCAGCATTTATTTTGTTTAATTTATTTTTCGCATCGACACCGTGGCTTTAAGCCTCTAACTTTTAGTTTTTAAGACTAAAAATGTGTTTTGGTGTTTTTAGGAGGAGCTGTACCTGCAGCGAGTCGCTCAGCTAGATGACATCACCACAGAAAGAGACAGATTCAAACGCGCCTTTGAGGATCTGCGTAAACAGCGGCTAAACGAGTTCATGACGGGATTCAACATCATCACCAACAAGCTGAAGGAGAACTACCAGATGCTGACGCTGGGAGGAGACGCAGAGCTGGAGCTGGTGGACAGTTTGGACCCTTTCTCTGAGGGCATCATGTTCAGGTGAGAGGAAGCAGCTGTGAGGCCACAGAGGAACATTTGATCAAAACACAAGTTGGATCCTGATAAATCCTGACTTTGTGTTGGGCTTCAGCTGGATTTGAGCAATCTCTTTTCGGTTTCAAATCTTCAGTGTTCGTCCTCCGAAGAAAAGCTGGAAAAAGATCTTCAACTTGTCAGGAGGAGAGAAGACCCTCAGCTCTCTTGCTCTGGTGTTCGCTCTGCACCACTATAAACCCACACCGCTCTACTTCATGGATGAGATCGACGCCGCTCTGGACTTCAAAAACGTCTCCATCGTGGCCTGTTACATATATGTGAGGATAAATCCTTTTAATGCTGCTTCCACAAGGCTTTTATTGTGAAAAACATTGTGTAAGAGCTTATTCTTTATTTTTTGAACGTGGCAGCCTTTGAATGTTGAAACGTGTCACCAGAACAAAACGACTAAATATTCTGTAGAATCTCGTGCCGTTAAACCGAGACTTTCCAGAGTCGCATCCAAGTCATATAAAGACTTTTTATTAAATTTAAACTCAGCTTTTGGACTTGAATCAGAAAGATCTTAGGCTCAAACTGCTGGACTACACTGCTGGTTTTTTAAGCTTTTAAATAAAATTTCATTTTATTCTTGTGATAAAACTTTCACGTCTGAAACGGCAGCATATTAATCTTCAACTGAACTTTTTTCTGTGCAGGAACAAACGAAGAATGCTCAGTTCATCATCATCTCTTTAAGGAACAACATGTTTGAGATCGCAGATCGCCTCATCGGCATCTACAAAACTCAAAACACAACCAAGAGTGTCGGGATCAACCCGAAAACCATCGCCTTCAAAGAAAACCAGGCCATCTCTGCGTAGACCAGAACTGCTGTTTTTAAATCACACATTGTAAATATTTCACTGTTCTCTCAACAACGTGCTGCTATTTTTATAATCTGAATCTATTAAATATTTTTGTCTTTTTCTTTTTTAATAAAAACTGTTTTCTGTTGAAAATTTTAAATTATACCGAAACACTGAGAGAAATATATAAAATCTAAGGAGCAGTAAGAAAGTAATTTAATTTTATGCATTTTAAATTTTCAGACTTGTATACAAAGTTGTATATCAAAGTGCTTAATACAGTTATTGCTGTTCTATGTTAACACATTTGGCCAAATGGCCTCAATGCCAGGAAAATATTGATTTATCACAATATTAAATGATGCCACATGTCCCAAGTCTTATTTTTCCCTCTGTAAATAGCACTCTACTTGAAGTTCCTACAGGAACATAAGACTTAAAAAATAAGTCAACAGGAAATAATTCAAACCAGGAGCATACAGTATGTTAAAAATACTGCGGTGGATCCCTCCCCTGATTTGGAAACCTAAAAGTCTCCCCCGCTGTCCTGGTGCCCGTTTATTACTGCGCTTACGGTAAAGCTTTTTTACTTTTGTTCAACACCGCTCATATAAACCAAGCGTCTCACCAAGTTTCAGGCAAATTTAATGAGTGGATCAAAAGAAAAAACACGTAGATACAAATTACAAAAGCATTAACAACAACCGCTTTAAAGTTTTATACCGTCAGATTTCTCTTCAAAACTATTCCCTTCTCTCGCTTCGTCCGCCATTACGAGCAGGGGAGGAAAAAAAAATACCCGGTCGGCCCGCAATGCATTATGGGATATGGTGGGCCGAGAAGGATCCTTCGGACCCGTCCCTCAAATCGGGGCAAAAGGATGCACGAGAAGGCCTTAAGACACAGTCCGTGAATCTTTCGTTCGCACAGGGAGTTGATGGTGATGAGTGAATGGGTATTATTTTTTTTTTTTTTTACAGGTTTGTAGTATTGTTTGTGTATTTTTGTTGTAAGATTGACGGCATGGCATCAAGGTTTGTCTGCGAGCAGTTTGGAAAGTTGTGCTTGTCTGCACTGTTTGTATTTCTTACATGTGTCCACCAGAGGGAGCCAGCGAGACCTGCTGCACACCTGCAGTTCAGCAGCCTCACCTCACCCTGCTTAAAAAGAGTCACCTTAGTGTTAACCTGGTCACTCCAAGACTTCTATGATCTTTCTTGTGTTCAGGGAGACGGGAGCTCAAGGACTCCTGTTCCTGATGTTTCCTCAGCTGAAATATGTAGCTGG
>JARVGW010000624.1:14034335-14044973 GCA_031762495.1 Anablepsoides rubrolineatus | reverse complement strand
CACACACACACACACACACACACACACACACACACCCTTCCACCCCTACCTCCCAACACCTATCACTAAATGACTAGTCTTCAAAGTCTTCTTCACCATCTTCATCCTCACGGTTCTCCATGTTGTGAATTCCTAGAATCATCTACTTCATCCCCATTTTCTTTCACTCAGCTTTCATACGAGCACAAAGTCTCTGGTTTCATCACTTCCAGACAACCAGCGTGGCGTTCGGAGACCATCGGTGCAGGGAATAAAGACGATGAAGAACGTTACCTTGTTGATTTTCTCCTTCGGGTGAGTGAGGAGTGCTGGGAAGTGGCTGAGGGCGTCACAGTTGAGCACCACCTGCGTCTGTTCATCTGTGCCGGTCACAATGTTTCCGACAGCTCTCAGTGCAGCAGTCTGTTCATAAAGAGGAAGAGTGTCAGGATACAAAACCAGAACTCTGCAGAAGGTCGGAGGGAAAAGTAGTCAAAGTGGGAAATCAAAGGGTTTTCTTATTTTAATGTACTGCAACTGGTTAAAGCTCATTTCATTTAAATCATCTTAAGCAGCATTAGTCTTCTCCACAAACCTGAACTTTGACTTCCTGGTGGCTGAGCAGAGGTACCAGATGAGGGACAATGCCAGAGTCGATGACCATCTGGATCTGCTCATTTCCAGCGTCTGTCAGGTAGGACAGAGCCCACACTGTGTCCACCAAGATCTGGAGGAGGTGACAACAAAACATTTTAATGAATACACATTGTTTTTATTTCGCTTCATTAGGCATTTATCTGGAAGCATCTAAAAGTAACAGGCTGGTAAAGGAACGTGTACTCACACTGACGTCAGTGTGATGGATCAGCACACAGAGAGCTGGCAGGATCTACACAAAATGAAAAAACAAGTTCAGCATTAAGTATTTATTTTCTATTCCTCTCTAAATAAGTGCAGTCCAGTAGTTTTTTTTTAATCTTTCTTTGGATTTGCTACCAAAAACTAAAATTACAGATCCAACAAGCACAATCTTGAATTAACAACAACTTCTTTGTTCTGCAGTTGCAAACAAGAAAAAGAGAAAAGTCTCCCTCTCTTAACATTCATTCCTAAATTGTTATAAATAAAAAGCATTAATGCAATTACAAACCAAACTTTTTTTTAGTTTATATACATTATACAAAAGACAAAAGGAAAGATAACTATAGATAAATTGTAGAAAGACTATTACAGGTATCCATAAGTGACATATTTTTTGCAGATTAGTTTCATAAGTTGAAGCTAGCCAACAAGCTATCATGCAAAGCAAGAAACAATTTCATTTACACCAGTTTTCAACTTATAATTTGCAGAAATTGAAGCAAATACCTATAATATCAAAAGCAAGTTATTCAAATCTAATGGGCCATTATCACACATGTTTGTTCCTCTATTCTCATGGGGACTTTGCTTTGACTTCCGTTCATTTACTAGTCATTTCTACAGCCTAACCATAACCCCCCCCTACCCTAAACCTAACCACACAGGTACATACCTGAACCTAAACTCAATTCCCACCTTAGTCTTAAACCAAACCCCTGACCCCCAATGGGGATGGGGCTTTTGTCCCCACAATAGTGGGTCCTCACCAGTCTGTGTGTACCAGGAAAATGGTCAAAAAGTGTCCCCACCAGGTAGCAAAAACATGCGCACACACACACACACACACACACACACACACACACACACACACACACACACACTGACCTCCTGGATGGTTTCCATCGGTGGTGGGGGATCCTTGTGACGGCACAGGTTGACCATGACCCAGGTGACATTACGGAGGAAGGTGATGGGGATGGAGGGACTGATGAAGGACAGCAAGGGTTTGACCACTCCCAGGCTGATCACATAGTCTCTGCACTGTGGACCGTCACCTGGACACACAGGACGGAATTTATTTATGTATTTTAATTTATTCACACTAGCCACAGCAGCCGTTGACCATCGGGGCATTATTAAGAGGAAGTATCCTCAATTTTTTTTGTTTTTTAGCAATGATCACATCAAATAGGGAACAAAGTAGCTCAGTTTACTTCAACCCAGTCACTCAGTGAGACCTCTGTCCACACTCACTCACTGTTATCCCAGACAAATACAAATTATCCATCCAAACTAAAATCAGCTCACTAGATGACAACAGAGGCTACTTACCAATGATGTTGCCCAGAGCCCAGACAGCCTGTTCACACACATTCTGGTGAGGAGAGTGAAGCAGCCTCAAGAACAGTGGCACAGCATCTACACACACACACACAAAAAAAAATTAGACATCAAACAAACTATGAACAATCTGAGATCTTTACATAAGATCTGAAAAAAGTCAGAGCCTCTTTGTGTGTGTGTGTGTGTGTGTGTGAGATACACTGCTGATCTAGCAGAAACTTTTTTTCAAAGAACTTTACTTTTAAGAAAGGAGCACAGAGGAATAAAAAATTACCATTAAATAAGTTGACTTCAATTACAGAAGAGTTTAAATAGTTTTTGGAGCAACAGAGCTAAACTGGTCGATGAAGAAAAAAACAAAAAAAAATACAGAAATAGACATGTTTTGTACATTTATAATACGAGGCCAATACGCACAAAACAAGGAAGTACTTTGATGTGTTCACTGCTGCAGAGACGCTGCTGTTTTTTGCACACAAATGATGATTTTCTCCAGCAAATCAGCAGGCAGCACCACTTCCACATTATCACTCATAGGGGCTGGTTTTGCTTTCAGTTTAGTTGTAGCAGACTGTTTTTATTGCTCTCACTGAGAGAGAAGATTTATTTCACCTGCACCCCATAACAACCCTCCGCTGGCTGGTTTCAATTGTCACTATATTTGCATTATACACATTAAAGCAAGATTTATCCAGACCAAAAAAAAAAAAACTCAAAGCAGTATGGAAGCGTAACAGTCCAACTAAGATAATGTGACACAGAAAGACTTACTGGACTGGACCACAGCTTGGGTCTGCTCTGAGGTACCAGACGCTATGTTGGTTAGAGCCCAGGCTGCCTCAAACTGAAGAGATGGGCTGCAGAAGTAAAGGATGAACCGAGTATAATTAGTGTTTTAACAGCGAGAGGTAAAAACTACAACACATTTATATAACAGTGACACCATTCCGATGTAAGCGAGGATAAACCCTGCTGGTTCATTTGCATAATGCTGAAATGTGTTTACATTTAACATGATCCCAGAATGTGGTTAATTTCTACTATAATTATCACACAAGAGAATTTGCTCGGCGCAGACAAACAAAATTACAGCCGGCTTACTTGTCATCTCTGTCCAGGCAGTGGACCAGGATGGGAAGGATCCCAGACTTAATCAGGTCATCTATGGGAGGGTTACGGTCGCTTGACAACAACTTCCTAAAAAAGAAAAAAAAGGGATGCAAAACACTATTAACCACCCATCCTATTACAAAGCTTGATTGACACAAACAAAAAGACCCAAGTTCACTTGAACAAACAGGTGAAAGAGTTCTAGACTATTAAAAAAAAAAACTGAGCTGCAAGACTATTCTCAATGTTCCTAACTTAATGAGGTTGGCCAAATCGCTGGAAAAACAGCCAGCCTCTGAAATTGCAACACTAAAGCTCTATTTTGCAAGAGTCAATCAAGTGCAGCCAGAAAGCTTTGTCAACCAAAACGCATGGGCGTACAAGGGCAAAATGAGCAGCTCATAAACACACCTGTGAACCAGATGTGCACCATGATTACATTCAAACTGATACTGCACACAATGCAAACAAAACATCAGTGTGATACAGCACAAGTGAATTGTGCAAAAAACTTTAAATGTCACGCACAGATCTGTGGCAGCAGAAACAGGGAAAAATCAGTTTTAGAAAAAGTTAATTCTAAAATTTGATGCATGCATGAACCATGACATGTAAAAAAAAATATTGGGAGATTATCAATAAATCAATCTTTATAAATGCTGAAGATAAAGTTGCTTTATGTGTGTCCTTACCTGGCAGCCTGGACAGCACTCAGCTGGATCCCCTGGTTATCACTGGTGGCATTCTACAAATTAATACAAGTGTCGTGTGTTTAACAACATTTTTTAACATTTAACAATATCTTATCTTTGTGTACTTTTAAGTTAAAGCTGGAAAATAAAGAAGTTTTTAGTTTTTTTTTTTTACTTATATTCATTTATGAACATTTTAAAACAAACTTTGCATAATAAGTATAATGAAGAATAAAATTCAGACATATTGAGTTAGTTATTAAGAGGAAAAACTAAAACTTACTTGTACTATTGCTTCAAGAGAGGTGTTTTGCTGTAAAAGAAGATTTTATCTATTACTTTTAGAGTAAAGTGATCAATCAGTGACAAAAATTGAAAAATAATCACATAATGCATCTTAAGGGGGAATGATAATGAAAACATTGCAGAGAAATTACAGTTTAAACATGACGACAGTACAGAAAAAAGTATCTTTTACTTGCATCGGGATTCATAAAAGAGCTGCGACACAACAGTCAGATTACAGTACACAAAACTGAGCTGATTTATCAAGCTGAACACTACAAGCTGAGAGCCAAACGCAGACCACCTCTACAAGAGACCCTGATGATCACATTCCATCACTATTTGTACTATAATCTCCACTAGGTTGGCTCATATCTGTGAAAAACCATCGGCTGACTCAGATTGAATGTGCTCCAACCAGACATTCAACAACAGCACTGCATGCAAACATGCATAAACTTTAAACAAATGTTGTTTAAATGCATTTGTGTATTACCATTCCCTGCATGAGAGACCTTTAATAGCTTTAACGGGAAACAGAAAAGCTGGGCCAAGTGAGGATTTGGCAAATATAATACTTTAGAAAAGGGCAGAGAAGAACTTAAAATATTCCTTTTGTAAACATAATCCATGAACAAAAAGAAAATACTACAAATGTCCCCCAGGAAACATAATTTGTGTTATTATTGTGGTCTGACTGAAACACTCGCACAGCGGTCACTGGTCTGCAAGAATTTAAACTCGAGTGAACCACACAGAAGCCCTTCGAATGTCTTTCACTGAGTCCCAGCAGCATGTCATTGTTGATGTACTGTTAGGCTGCCTATTAAGATTCAATCTTCTCAACCCCATGAAGATGCTAAAGTGAATAAATCTCAACAACTGAGTGGAAGCTTTACTGCTGTCAGGCTATCAAACTCTGAGATCTGTGGCCAAGGTGGGACTAAAGATTAATATTTTCTGTGATGTTGTCAGTCTAAGGCTACGTTTACATTCATCCAGTTGCCCACCCCCCCCCACCCACACACACACACACACACTTTGTCATGCCGTGGATGACGGAGAATTTATACTGACGCTAACAGCACTGTTCACACTGGAGTCTGATGAAGTTGCATTTAAATCTGATCTGAGCAAAAAAAAAAATCTGAATTGAGCATTAAGTTCTGCTGAGAATGCAGCCTAAAATGTGCTGAGATGATGCCCCGACGCTAAGGAATATTCAATTATATTTAGTTGATTTATATAGCACCATGTCACAACCGGGCACTGTACACAAAAAAAAACAATAAATCTAAAAAAGCCAGCAGATTGTGTTGAATCTTGACAGGAATATAATTTGTAACTGAACATTCAAATGTTTTGCACATATTGCCAATATAAAATAACTGATCATTTAAAATCAATGTGTTGTGAAAAAGCTGAATTATTTGGTATGTACACACTCTTAATCCCATCTATTTTATAAAAAATAATAAAATCCACAAATGGTTAAATATTCAGATGAAATAAATAAACCAAGACAAACACAAAGTACAATATTTGTACATGACTGAGAGGAATAGTGAACTGTACTAAGTTGTGAATATATTTAAATTTACTTGGTTGAGGGAAAAAATAAATAAAAATACACAAACCATAAACAGAAGGGTAATTTGCATGCGTGCCTGGTTACATTATTGTTCCATGCAGATGAGTATAGTCAAGAGATCTAGGAAATCTCCATCGCACCAACAAAATGTCAGTCCTACAACTCTAGGACAAATGGTCACATGAACCCACACCACTTACACAAAGGCAGTGGTGTTCAAACTAGTTTGACCAACATTTAAAGCAGCGATTAGGCCTGATGCACCTTACAGTTTCATCAACGAGAGCGGTCCACGCTCACTTCAACCATATGACCAGTACAAATGTCATGGAGTTTGGTTCCCGGGGTTATAGTGACTAAAAATTAATGAATGAATTCAAGGTTTTTTTTAAGAATAAATGTATAATACCCTTCATTTAAATGAAAAACTCCATGTCAACACAGGTCACGTGCCAGCAACAGGCCAAAGGATTCAACAGAACATAAACCAAAGCCAACTTCATTCTTAAAATATAAAGCCTTAAAATTTAGTATGGTTTTCTAAGATTATGAGACATGCTAAAAACAAACAAAAAAAACTTACTGATCTGAAATCTCCATCAACATCAGAGTCCTCACAGATGTCTTCATGAGGCACATTTCTCCTCTTCAGGAGGTGCTCGTCTCTTTTGTTCTGTGGTATGAGAAGCAGCAGAGATATTACTTTATACAGATTTCGGCATCTCCTTAAGGTACAGATCATGTTCAGCTGAAAAGCGAACAAACGGCTCAAAGCAGCTTAAACTGATTAAGTCTTTAAAGCTGATGATACAATGACACAATTGTAATTACCTTTCTGAGCTCTACGACCACTTCAGTCCTCTGTCTTCTCATAGTCTGTGGGGAAACAAACATCACAGTGAGGAACAATTAAAATAAAGGCAGAAACAAAGACAAAATCAAATATGAGCATCATTTACTTTTGTCAATCACACCTCAAAGATGAAGTCTACAACCCTATACAGTCTGTATCTGTTGGCAAACACTTACCCAAGCTTTAATTACTGCATGAATATTTCACTGAAAAACTGAATGTAGCTTATGGATTTAACATTTCATTTTACAAAGGATTTAAAAAGCCTGGGTGTTTTCTTTTAACTGTACATGTGCAAAGAAGAACAAATTATTATGAAGCTTATTACAGATGTCTTGTGCTAAAATAGCATTTTTATTACTAACAAACAGATGAGTGGAAGCATAATGTTTCTTTGATTATTATTATTATGAATGAAAAAGAATAACCAATATGTTTTAATTAAATTCTTATAAATTAATATCAAGAATGCACATTATGAGATCAAGCAACTTCAACATTATTGCTGAATACTGCAATGATGGTATCAGTTATAAACCTGATCCTCAATCTTTCATTCATTACCACCATCCTCTTGCTCACAACACTCTTTGGTGTTCAGCTTCAGCATTTCATCACTCTTAAATCAGCTGTGTAAATTTAGAATAGTGAGTATCCATTTGCTAGATTATTGGCATACAGTTTTGGAGTGCAAATTATTCACATTGCACACTGATATTGTGATAATGAATTTGATACCACGAGGTCCAAAGGGAAAGATGAGGCAAATAATTGGACTTGATTCTTTTTTAAATTAAATTTCCCTGTACCGTATCTGTTGAAATGACCAGGTTCAGAAAAAAAAGGTACATAAAGCAAATGTTTGCTAATAGAACAAATGGTTGTCAATTCATGATGTTCTGTCTCTTTTACTAACTTTAATGGACAATAAATAAACGTTGTAAAAATGAACACGTACTTTTAAGAATAACAGTCTAGATTTACGGAGTTCTCTCTACTACTGATTTTTGATCATATCAAGAAATAAAAAAACAAAACATTGTAGTGCTGCTGCAAAAGCATGGTGATAAAAATGATGAATTTCAAGTATAATTTAGTCAACGTTATGCTAACATGATATGGTAGGTCATGTGATACAATTAGAAATATTTTAGCTTGTTGTAAAATACAGTTTTAGCTAATTCTAATAGATTAGGGTGTGTTCCCTCTCAAACCTCTACCATTACTTACAGCTAAAGTTATCGATAGGCGACACGACTTTCAAGGCCTGTACCTCAGGAGAAAGTAACTACTTGTCATACGGGATGTATAGGTACTTTTTCAGCCTATAAACAGTAACTAGAAAACGGCCTGAGACCACTGTCGACACCCACCAGCTCGCCTGACACGTTGGGCTGACTGTAAATCACGCATTATTGATCTGACATCTTTGCTAACGCTAAGCTAGCACGATCATGTGTACCGCCATGACATGATCTATCAATCATGTCATCAAGCTGAAATAATGTTTGCATAGATTTCAAAGTACTTGTAGTGTTAATGTAATAAAAAATGTAACACTGTACATAATAGTATAGGCCGGGGCAACCGGTCAGCTATCAGGCTAACTGGTTTCCGCCATTGTTTTTGAGCGTAAAGACGGGGGATGGGTGGAACTGCAACCACCGAGCTAAGCTAGCACGCAAGCTAGTTTAACGCGGTATCAAAAATACGTTCATCCATGGACGTGTTAGCATGGCAAATACGGGGAAATGTCTTGATTATACGTTTTAACTCAACTGGATGCACTCTGACTTTGATGTTCGACATTAAACACCGAGCTAAACCGACTCCGGGGAGGGGGGTGAAATGCTTCTCGCATGTCTCTCCCCCCCCCCACAGCGGGCCTGGCATAAACCAGCGGAGGGTTTTTTTCTGACATGTTTTTTAAGCAATGCAGTCTCCCGGGTGTCACAAAACCAGAGGATCTTGACAGTAAAACCCTCTACCGACACCAATGACCATCGGTGGGTTATCTGCGAAGGCCCTGGCAGCAGACTTCTCGATGGTGGAAATTAGAAACGACGTCACAAGGGGAGCTGAGCGAGAGGCAAGGCTTGGCCATGAACGCAGCGGCGGTGAGCAGAAGGGGCGAAACGCCGTATGTGTGCACAACTTTTACCTCCAAATCTCGACCCTTGTTCTTGAAATTCTTCAGCCGCTGGTTGTCCAGCTTCTCGTTGTCGGCCATGTTAGCAGTTCGGGCGGCGTTCAAGCAGTTTAGCTGGCGAATTTAGCTGGTGAGCTACCCCCGTTTTCTGGTTCCCTCTTCACGGCGTTTCGTTAGCGGACTATTTTCTGCTGCTCTGTCCGCGGTGCATACTGGGAATGCCGGTGGTGGAGGGAGGGCAGCCTCGCTGTGGCGTAGAGGAAGGGTGGGGAAATCCCCTTCACTCTCATTGGTTTCACTGCTAACGTCTCTGAACAGGGAACACCACCTTATATAAACTCACAGGTAATCCTTAAAAAATAACATATATGTATAGACACGATGAAGAAAAACCTTCAACGAAACAACTTAAAGCTGTCATAATAAAAGCGAAAAAATGAAAATCAACTCTTGTCTTGAAAAATAATAATAATTTCTTATTTGAAGCACTTAGAATAGTCCAATCTCTTATTCTTAGCCATTCTCATGTGTTTTTAGTTGTGTGTTTTGGTTCAGACCTGTGACTGGGACCAAGCAATGCTGCACATTTTGCTCCAGAAAGCCTTGATAGTCCTGAGATTACATTCAACACTCCCTTTGGATAATCCCTCTGCAGAACATACACAAAAGTATTTTTATTTTAACGTTTTTCAAGGGGTACCATCCTTGTTTGTATCATCCTTGTCCAATTTTCATTTCAATTTCATCATGTTATTTCCTTTTCGTTGTGAGTTTTTCTCTTCTCAACAAAAAGATACAAAGATTGACATAAAACATGCACATTTCCTAGGGGATAGAAATGCATGAATATATACTATGTTTATCACTTGCTTAAAACATTTAATATATTTTCATTAGGTAAAGTTATTAAACAGCATATTCGTTGTTATGCTGATGATACTCAGTTTTAGTTATCTATGAAACCTAAATAATCCAATCCCTTAGATTACAAGTTAGTCTTAAAATACATAAAATGTGTAAATTGACCAGGACATGCCTTTTTTCCACCTGTGTAATGTTACTATAATTAGAAACATGTCTCAAAATAACACAGAAAAACTGGTTCGTGCATTTATCACTTCTAGGCTGAACCTAGACCAGAACAAAAGTCAAAATTTAAATATTTGTTTCTTTATTAAAAAATAAAATAAAAACATAAACAATTAGAAATACATGTTGAGCAACAGATATATGTAAAAGAATATTAATACAATCTTAAAAATAGTGTCACTATTTATGTTTTAGTGAACTCTCAACATGGAAGATGACAGCTTGTAATTGCTTACTCAAAATGACCTTGATAATCCAAGATTATATTTTATTTTTTTATACAAAATCTTTGCAGCATTTCCTCGTTTTTTTATCTTCCACATTTACCAATCAGCTGCGCCTGCCACGCCCATCTCCACCTAAACACATCTGCAGCCACTTCTCCTCATCAACCACAGCCTATTTAGTTTGTCTTCACTCAATTTTCAGTAAAGCATTTTTGGTTTTTGTGCCACGTTCTGGTTCTCCTTGTGCTTGAAGGTATTTTGTTTTAAATGCGTTGAGTTTCCTCATGTCAGTTTGCAGTCTTGGTTTTAAAACCATCTATAACGTGACACATATGGCTCAGTTAGACCATATGCAGACAAGGAAATCAAGTGAGAACCCAGACACACACACACACACACACACACACACACACACACACACAGGAGGAATACAACATTAAAACAAATTCCCCATCAGC
>JARVGW010000624.1:13992128-14019621 GCA_031762495.1 Anablepsoides rubrolineatus | reverse complement strand
GTTGTCTCTGCACTTGCAGCGGGCTGCAGGTGTGATGACGTAACCGACAATATGACGGTAGAGGAAAAATCTCTACCTTAGGCCAATTTTATACCGTTTCTACCGTATACCGCGCAGCCCTAATACAGAGCACCAGAAGGTACAACAGCGGCAGCAGCAGCAGCAGGATAAACTGTCCCCTCTGAACTGGTTGCTTCAAACCTGCATATTTTAAATTCTTTAATCAAGTATCAGATGACGACTCATTCTTATGAGGATGTGACGAGACACTTCAACATGTATACACGGTTTACTGGACTACATACATTATTTCTGTGTGTAATGCTATTTCTGTTATTTAGAATAACAGCACTGACAATTGGCTTGTTCACAAAAACCCTCAGTCCAGGACTTAAGACGACTTCTGGTCGCCTCCATGAGACTTCTAAATGGACCGAGGCAGTGAGTGAGGTCGAGGCCAACCCTCAGTGCAGCTTTAGTACTACCTCGCTTCGCAGTACAAAGTCGAAATGGTTGACAGGTGAAACTGTAAGCTGGTAACATGATGAAGTGATGACATCTGGTCTGTACGACCAGCTGGTTGTGGGAATAAACAATTTATTACTGAGGGAAGACTGATGATGATGCACAGCAGCTTTGCACACATCTATGAGTAGTATCTTTGTAGCTGGTTTGATCATGGTTTTGTCAGAGGATTCTCATCTCCTTTCGACATCACATCTTTTGTATTATATTATTTTTTCCTTCATTGCAGTCTCTTCCTTAGAATAATGCTCACTCTCCACACAAATATCCTTTCAGCTGACCTGCTCCCTAACGCGTTCCATCCATCACCATCTCCTTCAGTTTCCCTCTCTCCTGCATCCCTTCCCAGATAATTACTACAAGCCCACTGAAGATCAACTTGTATTTAAACAGCTGAATAAGCAGGACCCTGGGCTGCTGACAGTCACTGTTCAATAACAGTCAAGGGAAACAGTCAAGCAGAGCATACTGGTTTGCATGCACCATTATGAGGGACTTTTAAAACATGCTTTCTTATCCTGTCTGGTCTAATAAGCAAAGTGTGAGGCTAAAATTCATCTTAATAATCTTAGGTTTTATGGTTATATTTAGGCTGACATGCAGCACAGAGACATTTAAATCAATGCCAGTTAAAGGACCAACCAAGCTGCAAAACTAAACCACAAAAAATAAATAAAGTAAAAAAATCACAAACATCTTGTATAAAGCTAAACGTATGTGATGACTGAGACAAATGTGGTGCTAAATGATTACACACCTGCTTCATTGTAAGTGGCAGAGAGCTTGTCCAGCATTTCTTTGTCTAAAGTCAGTATCTGCTGCTCCAGGATGGAGGGATAGGAGAGGCTGACCCTCTCCTTCTTTTCATCTTTCTCCTTGTCTTTTCCTCTGTTCCGCTCTCTCTCTCGTTCATAGGTCAGTAGCTGTTGGCGCAGAGCCTCTGGCAGGTGGGCCTTCGCAAACTCAGCAGCAGCCTGATAACGATGAGCAAAGGGAGAGAGAAGAGAAATTTACGGCTGCAGATATTTTTCCACTTTATATGCAATCAAACCAAACAGCTTTTCAATTAAATAAACACATTCAAGAGCAAACGCATATTTGCAATTTAAATGAGTTTTAATCAAAATGTTGGCCTAAAATTTTAACTGGCATATTTTTATGCTAATCCAAAGATTTTGGTTGAAATATTTTTTTTTTATTTTGCAAAACCTGAAATGTCTTTTGCTCCAAGCTTTAGTTGGATTTTTTGTTTCGTTTGAATACAACTAAGGTTGGTCATAAACACCAAGTCATATTCATCATGAAAAACAAATAATTTTAACATGGTTAATGTGAAGTAAAGACAAACTTTGTATTCATCTCCAAGAAAATATAGTTGTAAGTATTCTGATTATTTTACATTTTACACACATTCACTATAAAAAAAATTAAAATTCTTAATAGGAATGCTGTTTAATGGCAGCACCATTTATTTAAATTCTTTAAAAGTTAGATAGTTGCTGAACCACAATATTGAGAAATAAAAGAGAAAAAATCTTTGTTTTTAAACAATTTTTTTTCCTGAGACTTGTTCCAAATTCTACAATAACTAAAGGTTTATTTGACTTGAGTGTCGTGATAAAAGAAAAGGTTGAGAGAAACATTTAACCTTTGTCTGAACTAAGAAATTTTGATTCTGAATCATATCAACCACTGTGGCTTTTCGGGCTCCATTGATCCAAAAGTTTTGTTCATGACAAAACTCTGGTCCATAAATCCAGATTGAGCTTTTCACTTTTGTGCCCAGTCTCAGATAAATCTGAGCTTTAATGGAAAACCACAAACATCCCCTGCTCTAAGAGAGGAATGTGAAAACACTTCCCTGGTGAGAAACTTTGCACAGGAGCCAGTCAGGCCAGGCAAGGTCAAATAAACAGAAGAGAAAAAACACAAATTATTAAGTTTTTTCTTTTACTTGTTTAGTTATTATGAAAGCTGGAAGTTAAGAACATTTACCTTCCAAACATCCAAACAACCAAACACTATATAAGAAAGAAAGTATATGTCCTGTACTTACTGGTAGTTTACAGGTTTACATACCAACTAATGAAACAAACCATTATGCACGTACACTCACATTGTTGGTCTGTACCCAATACTGAGCTAGAAGCAACCTTAATGTCTTTTCTGCCTTGCTGAAAAAGATAAACACAGATAAAAGAAGATAACAAAAAAAAGCATCGTCTGTTAAATCCATCGCAGCTCATGCTGTGGGATACAGCTGAGCTAGAGAAACTGTATCCTCACCTCCTTACATCTTCCTCCAAGGATAACACCAAATAAACCTTTTTTCTCACACATTTGCTCTGCAGGTTCGGAGCAAATAATGCCCGTCTTCCCAGGGCGAGGGACACGAGGTCGCAGAGTACAAATGTCACATAATATACCGCTGACAGGCCACTGATCTGCATCATCCAAGATTCATAAAGCTCATATTTCATACAAGGGTTTCACTTCAAAAATGCAAAAGAGCAGTAGAAAACAAAAAATAAAAGGAAAAATGAAGAGTTTGTAGTTTTTTAGCATTGCCTGTAATGATTTAAGGTCATTAGACAGAAATGTGCAGACAAACTGAATGCGCTCTGTCCCTATTTAGCTCTCTCTCCAATCTATACCTCCCTCTCTGCCATCTGTGCCTGGAAATTGCTTTGAAAAGGACTCAAATAACTCTGCCTAGTTTGCTGTTTCTCTCCAAATGCAAACAATTCATCTAGTCCTCTTGTTGTATTTTGTCAGCACTGTTAAGGCTTTCCTTTGTACACTTGGTCAATTTCCTACATCTTCTCCCATTTTTCATTTCCTACAGTTCACTCAAGTCTGCTTCCATGGCAATCTTCAGCCTGAGATCACTGCAGATCCTTCCTGCATCCCCTTCTGAATAGACTTTCTTTGGTCTGGGAACAATCAGCTTTGACATACTTTCATCCTTCAGTTACCATGTTGGAGCAGAAGTCAACAAACTGGGTTCAAAGTTCATGAATAGAGGAGGAAGTCTTTTGTCTCATTAGGGAATGTCATCTATGTTACCACTGCATTTCACTCCCAGTCCTCAATGTATTGGGGTCACAACTTTTTCTAGTTAATTTTCTTTTTTTTAACTATTTTACTGCACATAACCACTTAGGAAAATGGAGATGTATCTGACCGTCTCACTGACTAATCAGACTGGCACATTTAACACCAGATGAAAGGAGAAATGGTGCATGAGAGGGGTATTGTAAGACAGGACAAAGACAAAGACTGAAACGGAGAGATGAGGACATGAAAAAGTACAAGAGAACCAAATGAAGTGTAAGATTAGTGGACGGCTTTAAGAGCACAATGAAGGAGTGTAAAAGAAACTCACAATGAACCAGAGTAAAACAGAGTGAACGCGATAAGCTGATGCTGACTATCTTGGGAGAGCTATTAAAACAAGACAACTACATCAGCACAAAAATGTTGAAGTCTGCTGACACTGAAATGGCAAAGTAGTGAAAATGGTCTCAGATTTCCTTAACTAGTTGAAGTCAAATGTTCATGAGTGTAGAGTCAAGGGAGGAAAGAATGATGAGTTCCCATGCCCCACATGCTATTTTTAGTTAACCAAAGACAAGCTTAATCTGAAAATAGAATAAAAATAAATGGTTTCAAATTTCTGTGGGCTGCACGGTGTCACAGAAGGTTACACTGTTGCCTTATAGCAAAAAGTTTGCAAGTTCAAATCCCAGCTGGGACCTTAAGTGTGGAGTTTACATGTTCTCCCTTTGGGAGGAAACCAAAGCACCTGGAGAAAATCCACAAAGTCCAAAAACATGTGTATTAGGTCAACTGAAGATTTTGAACTGTCATACCTTCTACAACTTGGAGCACTGTGGATACACATGATACATGTTAGTGCATAGGGCTGCCACAAACAATTATTTTTATAGTCCACTAATCACCAATTTTTTTTTCGATTAGTCAACTAATCGGATCATACGTTAATTGAATGTAAAACATACAGCTTATCGTGCCAGAATGCAGCTGCTATTATATAACCATCGTTAGATTTTAGCTAAATGCTAACTAAAAATAATTGCCGTGGAAGGCAAGTTCTGCCTTGCAGATATTGCATTGCACAGGTTTCTCTTTCATTTTCTTAAAATGATCCCACAATTTTGAGCTCTGTTGCCAGGTAGCCATGATACCAGAGCCTGTCTGTATAATGTCTTGTGACGTCCACGGCCTACCCCTGTTACCAATACTTATGTGTGTCAAGGATAGAAAGGAAGATGTGGCAGTGGAAGGTGTCAAAGCAGTTTGGAAAGAAAAGCAAAACCCCCCAAAAAACCACTAATCGACTATTAATCTGGTCGTCGACTATTTTAATAGTCGATTAGTCATTGACTAGTTGACTAATCATGGCAGCCCTATTAGTGCATGTGTTTTACTCTCTATTAGCAAGATATCTCATGAATCAGTAGACAGAATTTCCTGACACTTTCCAGAATAATCATTAGATGTGCATCTACAACTCCTCATCTTTTAGATTCAACTTGATTCAAGATGGCCGACACCTTGGCAGACATAAAAAGGGATAGAACTCAATCATTTTCACAGATATTGAGTTAAAATTTGGTGTGATAGTAGCTGAGAGTCTAAGAGATCAAGCAAACTGGCATCACTCGCATTCCTTCAAGGAACCCTACTTTTTAAAGTTCTCTCTATTTTTGGTTGCTGTTGTTTTTAAAACCAAACGCAGAATATAAAAAGAGCTGTTGTCCATTTTTGCACATGTATGGTTCCGGCAAAAAGAATTACACTTACAGACAAATCAAGCAATTTAGATACAGGATTAAGGAGTTGAACCCAAATAATTCACTAATCCAATATTAATTTTAGGTGTGTGAATATTTATTTGATTAAGACATGCGATGCACTGTATTCTCTGTTCAATCGTAGAAGGAGAAAGCAATCAAACAGAACCACTTTTGAAAGAACAGTTTATTCATGAGCAGAAGAGACTTAAAGTGTCTGAGAAGACAAATAAAAAGCATAATCCTGTCTGGATGACTGTTTTAAGTGTTGGCTTATGTAAGCTTTGTGTCTGCTTCTTAATTCTGACAGATTTTCTTCTGAACCTTCTGATTCAATAACTGCTTAATTTCTCAGTTCCATCACAGAAGACTTGCTTTAGAGAGAAATGACTCCTGGCAGAGCAGAGCATCACATTGGACTCACCTTCACACCACACTTCACCTGCACCACATACGCACAGTCATCACACACACGTGTGTTTCAATGAGGCTACATTAACTCTTTGGATTATCTACCCCGTTACCCTGACAGTTCATCTGGACAACTATAGAGCCACAGACAGATAGTCAACCAGATTTGTTCAGGTCTTTTGAACATTTCCACCTATCATATCACAAGGCAGGCAGAACTGGAAAAAATCATTTTCTTTTTAGAATCACTGTGAAGAAAATATGACCAAAGTAGAAAAGTCTCTTTCTGCCCCTGACTCTGCTCTGGGGATAAGACTAGCTGCGGGAGACAGTCATCTGACAGATCAAGCAGACAAATGGAAAGATGACAAAAAAAAAAAAGAGATGAGCGAGACAAGACAGGGAGGGATGTAAAACCCCTTCATTAGCATCTATCTAGTAAATTCTTTAAACAAAAGAGTTCAGTTTGAGATGAGTTACAGAAACAAAGCAGCAGCATACAAAGAAAGCAGTTGATACTAATGAGTCTGAATTTCTTAATGATAAAAAAAACACAAGAAAGGAAAGAAGAATCCCTAACAAACCTGAGTGGTATAGCTCAAAAACATGCTTCCTGTGAGCCTGGAGACAGATGGGAGGCTGTGTTTGTGTGGCCTTGAAAACGCCTCGTCCCTACACATGGATTTTACCAAAAACCGCTTCACTGTTCCAGCTATAAAACTAAAACTCCCCCAAAAACCACAAACAAACAAACAAACATTCAGAGCACAGATGGTCTTTGGGAGCGAGAGACAGAGGGCTGGGGGTATGGAAGCAATGACACGGGAACCTCAAATCTTCTTTAGTGACCAACGAGGAAAAACACACAAATGTGCAAAAATAAACAACTCAGAACTACATTCACATTCAAACAACTGTCATGTCTCAAATAGCAAAAAGCAGAGAGGACAGAAATTGCATTTATGAAAAAAAATGGAGGATTTTAGAGGAAAGAGGCAAAGCTATAAAAATGAACGAGGCCTGGAAAGTTGAACAGAAATCCATTAAAAGTTGCACGAACCGCTTCAGTGCCTTCAGCCTCTGAAGAGGAAGAAAGATCTACATGAGGCTCTCCATCCAAAATAGATGACAACCAAATTCATCTCACTGATTGTGGCAAATCAAGAAGAGCAAGACGGGTACAGTTAAAACATCTGGTAACCAGGGTTCCAGCTGCCGAAAGGTACTGGGAGGCTAGGCATCTGTCCCACCTCAACAGACGTCTCATTAAAAGTCCCCTCAATCTTGCAGCAGCAGTACACAAAAAAACTAAATCAGAGGACAGCAGGCCGCAGGCTGTTGGCTCATTCTGTTTCCAATAAACCAGGTTTTACTACAAAGGTGACCGCCCAGTAAATCCAAATCCTCCGCTCTGAACACACACAACAGATACACACACAGAGGCAGATCTTGCTTGCGAGATAATTCACATTCAGAAGGAGAGCAGACCTAAGACTCATCAGTGTATCCCTCCAGTTACAATACACACAGAGAGTAAAAATGCATGGTGTGTCCTTCCAGGGAGCGACAGATCCATCAGAAGAGGTGAAAACTCTTATTAAACCAGAACAGACAACTGTAATAGGTTGCCTGGGTGATGCATGACTTAACGTGGGAGTAAGAGCTCCTTGACATTGTCTCTGACCTGGATACCAATTCATTAGATGGATGTTTAGTTTATAGAAAGAGCTCAGTGTTGTTTCCAAGATTTGCTGCTGTCAGAACAAGATTCAGCTAACTGCTGTGGCAAAATGTTATGTGCTGCAGCTTAAAATAGACAGTTCAGTTAATTTGAGTTTTTGTGGTGCGATTGTAAACAGTTCATTACTTACCGGTTTTTGATAGGTTTTTGAATGACCCTAATTTGGAACAATCAAGGTCATTTTTGATTGAATTGACAGGCTAAAGGCTAACTTGTGCTCAGTCAAGATTAAGTAGATTTCTGCTATCTTAAAAACAACTAATGTTTTTTAGCAGTTCATGTGAAGTAAAAATGACCTAATCTCAGAAGCCACACGCATGGTAATAGTATTTTATGAATACAAAAAATGCATTTTTATTGTTTCTGCCTAGCGTCCACATGGAAATGGCATTTTAGGAGGATTAAATTTTTGTTAAGCAGGTTGCAAAGTGAAAAAACAAATCCTGAAATGTCACTGATGCATTTTTTTTTAAAAAAAGGACAGCAAAAACATCACCATTTTGAAAATGTCTAACCTACATTGCCAAACGCTTCAATTTAGTAACACCAACATTAATGGCAGATTGTGATGTTGCTAATGGTCTAAGCCTTGTTTAAGGGTTTTGGGTTTATTTTTGCAGCAGTGCCTCCTATGGGTTTGCCATAGATTAGTCGATTTTGGTGTTTTCAACCAGCTAAACACATTTACAAATAGTGCTGTGTTTATCAAATTATAAGAAATTAGAAATAAAAGAAGGTAGTTATAGTATGGACAAGATGTCAGCAAGTTTTTGTTTCCTAAGACATGTTTGAAATGTATTGTAAGCATGTTCTTTATCTGTAACTTTGATCTGAAAAAACCAAATGTTTTACAAAACTAAAATGAAAAAGCAAATACTACTTAGTATTTGCCTTTTCATTTTAGTTTTATTTCCTTTAAACAATCAAAATCATTTTAACTGTACAGAGTTTCACCATTATTTCATCACTTTAAAAGTTAAATTTAAATGTCCTTTCAGTATTTTTGCTTTCTAAATTGCCTCAAACATCTTTGGTCTTGTTCAGTTTAAATTTTTTATAATTCACAAGTTGACACAAAATTGTAAAGGAAGACAATGAACACTGTCATATAATACTCAACAGATGCAGCAGCTTTTATTTGCAAGTAATGTTGGTTTATTCCCCAAAACTGAAAACCACACAGTGCTCAAACACACAAACATCTGCCAACAAAGAAATGTCAACCGTTTAGTGATACAGTCCTATAATTTAGAGAGAATAAACATGAATCTAAGTGGTACCAAGCTTTGCCTGTGGTCTGCTGGTGTCAATATTTGTGTTTCAGTGTGTCGCAAACAGACAGAAACAGTCGATACCTTTGACCCAAGTGATTCACACATCACAGAGGCGTGCAATTATAAAAAACTGTATAAATCAGCACAGGTAATAAAATGCCACAGTGATGGGAAAGACAAAACTAAATGAGGATGTGAGAAGAAGAAAGCAAAAAGGTGATAAAGCTATTTTACATGTGCGTTCAAGTGAGAAAATGAGCAGAATGGGGGAAATAAAAGGAGACGGAAGGAATGCGAAAGAAGAATCACCTCAACTCAGATATGCTTCTGAATTTCTTACGTGTGAAACTGATAAAAAAAAAAAAAAAAAAAATTATGAGTCCTTTTACTCAGCATTAAACAGAAGCATATATCTGACCACAAATGGCTTCGAAGTCAAGTTTAATGACATTTAATTGCAGGTATTTACTTAGATTATAGAATTACTGTGAGAAAGTTGTAATTATACTTTGTGACCGTAACACATTGTACTTTGGGTACTTTCTCATCCTTTGTCTTCAACAAGTCTATTATCACAACCAGAAACAACCACACCTAGTCTCACGCTTTTTCCTTCTGCTGCGATAAATTAAACAAAAACTCTGTAAAAATATCACACATTCCTATTTTTTTACTGAGTAAGAAAGTTTACCCATGGCATTCTTTCAAGGAGGTGCTGCAGAAATAAATGAAACACTGACACCAAGTCAACATTTCTCTAGCACAAATAAACCTCACGCTTTTACAAAAACAAATCTGCAACATCTGATGGATTAAATACGTCAATGATCCTTTTAGGAAGAACTGCAACAGAAGATAAGTCAGAGCAGACACTTAATTGGTTGGATATTAAAGGTCATCATTTAATGGGTGTTTCTAACCAGAAGTAGTTAACAAGGAGCTCACTGCTGTGTTTAAGATGAGCTATCTACTCCACAGCAAAGCCTTTTAAAGTAAAGCCCACATTAGACAGAGATTTCAAAGGTATACAAGCAAACAATGCTTTGAGTCTACTGGCTGTGAAAGTAATAGTCAAAGCGTATCATTGCCAGAGTTTTATCTTTGCTGAACTTTGACTGTGGCACACCACCAGCTGGCTGAGCTATGCTTGGCACAAGAAAGAATCATCTTGGACCAGTGCAAGAGAAATACATTGATGTGTTTCAGAGCACAGCAAAGCCACAGTCACATTTAATTACTGTTCTACGGGAGCATTTATTTTTAAAAATGCATATCACCTGCCACCTTGCATTTAAAATACATATTGGGGATTGCTCTCAGCTACTACCACACCAAATATTAGATCATTATCTGCCATTATGGTGTTTGATAGAACAAATTAAGCTGTGGCTGTGCATCTGATAATTAAAGACCAGAGGTTTGTGAGGTAAATAGTTAGCATACTGCCAAACATATTCTCACTAGTATCACACAAACATTTACATGATCAACCCTAGTCCTCAAGGCACACCATCCTGCATGTTTTAGAGGTTTCCCTGCTTTAACACGATTCAGATGGTTGCAGTTCAACAAAAGCCTGTTAATCAGTTATCAATTGAAAACAGTTGTGCTGAAGCAGGAAAACAGTGTTAGTGTTATTGTCATCATGACAATTTTGTTTTTTAAAGGTTTTATGTGTGCAGTTAAACTGGACAATAGACAAAGCTGCAATAGTGCAACCTTGTTGGTCTCAGTTTGGCTCATACTGACATAAATTTAATTTAATTAGTAATATCCTAGAAAAAAAAAAAGAGCAGCCTGATTTCATGATTAATAATATGAACTACGATAGAAAACAGCTTATTTATTTCACATTTTTAGTTTTCATAAAAGAGCAGATGTGAGACTAGATCGATGACCATTTCTGTTCAGAACCCAGAGGGTTCAGGCTGAGAACATCTCAGATTTCCATCAGTTCAAGATGTCCTTGTGCTGAGGACAAACTGGTACTATCACGTTTGTATTTATATAAAACAAAAAGCTGCATATTATGTAAACTCCTAGAGAAGAGAAGAGAAGAGAAGAGAAGAGAAGAGAAGAGAAGAGAAGAGAAGAGAAGAGAAGAGAAGAGAAGAGAAGAGATCTCCATAGGCTTGTCCTTTGGCATCCATTAGAGCTGCATTTATCCTTTGGACCTCAACACCTACCTCTGGTCTATTTATACACACTCCTCTGCAGGATTTCTGTGCGTGGAATATAGAATTGACATTTACTTGTCTTCATTTTCTCCTGCTTGGAAATAAAATGATCTGTGGATTTATGTACTTCACACCAATGGCAATCATTTTCAGAAGAGGAATGAAAGGCTGACATTCATTCATTCATTAAACTGAAAAACAGACATTTTTTAAAGTTCTCTGCAAACAAACGTCTTGTTCAGGAATGCTTTGTTTCTCCACTTGAACATAATGGACAGGAAATCAATATTACTACCCACCACATCAAACTGTTTTGTGGAGCACAATTTATTGCAGTGGTACTCAAAACCATCCTCAGCCTCTTCTTATTACAACTTCTTAGCCACAAAAAAGTACAGAGAAAGGCCTTAATGCCCCTCACCCAGTTCTCATCATCACCAGGTGTCCTGATGCATCTCAATAATCCAGGTAAAAAAATCTAAAAAAAAGTTTCATCTCTTCACCATCAGGATGATTGTTAGGCTGATTGTCCTCTAAACAACAGGCGATTTTCAAGGCCTTAACGATCATTAGGCTAATAGTCTTCTTTTGCATTTGAACAAACAGTTTTGATCACCATCATTGTTTATCACCATGTCTAGGCACTGCTTATAAGGCTGAGTTTACATGTAACACCTCAGAATGAAACGTTTTTTCAGCAAAGAGGAACTCGTTTAGAGGACCTACTCAGCTTTTTTTTTAGATCACCACCAAGTGTTTTGAGAGACTCATTTTCTGTCTCCCATTCCTGCTGATCAACATCAGCTTAGAGATTGAACAAACAGATCAACAGAAGCTGCAGTAATCACAGCTATTTACAGAACACCACAGTTATTCACCACCAACCAGTGCAGAAACTGTACAACTTTGGATTAGGTCTCTGTGCACAGTGCTCAGTTTATTTAAACAACAGACTGCAGGACATCCAGATAGGAGATAAGACATCATCCCTGGTTTTAAACCAGCACACCCGGCTTCAGTCACAAAGATCTTATTGAATCTTTTTTGTTAGTTTCTTTATTATAGGTTTTTTGACAGGCAGTTTTAAATTGATTAACATTCTAATTGTTATTTTTTCTGTGTACAGATAATAGAAAAGTATTGAATTAACCAAATTGACTTTATTGCAATATTTTTTGAAGTTCAATGTTTTCAGCCTAGTCATATGACAAAACAGCTGGTACATATTTTTCATCCAATCAGATTGCTTGTTTTAGATTTGTGTAAGAGTGGTGTTTCTCCATATTTCATGTCTTACTTCTTACACTCACCCAAATCTTTTTTTAGCAACTCGCTTGGAACAAACAGCATAAAATATTAGAGTGAAGGAGGCTAAGATGTGAAGAAGGCAAGGAAAAATTAAAAAAAAAAGAAAAAAGAAAGGGTTATCCTTCATCTTTTGAATGTGGGGCACAAAAAGCCTAAAGGAGAAGAGCTAAGTAAATGTCAGCTATAACTTTCCTTTTCTCTCTGACACACAGACACACACACCTCAATTTTTACACCCTCCCAGTGGCTCATGTACTCCCGAGCCTATAATCTTCCACCGTGCCCACACACAGGTCTCAAACACACAAACACATCTCTCGCACTCTCTCTTTCACTCACACACACACTCTTGGCAAGTGTTCTTATTTGTATTCTTTTTATCCAGAGCCTGTGTTCTCTGGCAGACACTGATATATCAATTGCATAAATATTCATATACTTGTTAGGGTGGTGAGCTTCATCGGCCCCCTCTCTTCTTGAACGTGTGATTGTACAAGAACACACACAGACACGCACACACCACACACAATGCATTCCTAAAACAATGCCAACCCTCTATACACATTCTCTGTGTTGACACTGAAAGGCTGTGAGCTGCCACAGCAGGTTCTCTCCTCATAAAGCTAATAAACCACATCAGTGTGTGTGTGTGTGCCAGTGACCGACACGCGCGCGCGCACACACAATAAAAAAAAAGAAGTGTGTGTCTCCTCTGGTGATGGAAGCTGCAACACTTCCTGAGTGAATAATTGGTAAAGCGGATCTTCACGTACATTAATCACCTTTGAGTAAAAGACTTTTATGTTTGATCAGCTTCACTAAGGAGACAGAAATCTCAATGTCAAAGAGTATCAACTATTCCTCAGCTGCCCTTCTGCCCCCAAAAGACATTAGCTAGAACTCATTCTGATCTAAAGGAAAAAGAATGCATTAGTAAAGTCATAAATTATTAACAAGGCGACAAATGAAACTCATTTTCTCCACAACTTCATTAAAGTGGGAGTATGAATCCCCCGCGCTGTTATTTGGTCGTAAGCCATTAAGGTGCTGCTGGTGGAGAGACAATTCAAGACCTTTGTCATTGTGCATTTGTCATCTCCACTCACCAGCTTTCTCTCCTACATCTTCACGGCTCATTGCTCTGATACTCCGTCTCTTTTTCTCCCACACGCACAGCATTCATTCAGTTCCTCTGATCTGAAATATCAATTTGCATTTCTCTCAATTCACTGTGAGCACACTGCACATTTATGCACTGATACTCCTATCAGTCACTCTCAGAGAAACCTTGTTCTCCTCAGTCTCCTTCCCCCTCTTCGGCTTTGATTGAAGGGGTGATTAATATTTATGCGACCGTCAAAGAGGCAGAAGCTGAACTAAAACGTCCATGTATCTCTCACGACTCGCTACCTCCTCCTCTGTTCTTCCTGCTGATACATCCTCTGTTTTCATCAAAGCACAAAGGTAATGTTAGCGTGTGAAAAAAAAGTAAAAGTGCAGTAAATACAGATGGAGTACAAAGAGTACAAGAGTGGTTAGGTCTAGAAAAGAAAACGCAAAGATTTGGAGATGAAAAGAGTAAATTTAAAACATGAGAATGTGGTGTTGACACCAAAGTGGTAGAAAAGCAAGCCAAGTTTTCAGATTACAATGATCACATCTGTTACGCCTTTGCTTTATCCAATTAATGCCCCTTCACTGAAGAGAAAGAAAAGAGGAGGAAAGATGAAGTTGTAATAAAAACCTCACAGACTATCTTACATCAGTTCTGGTGGGAATGAGCTGATAAACCCCACTAATCCAAGAAGGTAAAAATATCCTTTTTCTTCTTAATATCCAAACTTTGGATCAGTTTAGATAGCCATACTATACCAATAAAGCTAGAATAAGCTAATCATCATTTAAAAACTTTTTTCCAACTTGTGATTCATTGGATCAGAGACCTGAGAAAACTGCAAGCCGATCAAAATTTATGCAGCTGTCCAACAGTCGTCTCGCTGATCGCAGCAGTAATTAATGATGCATCAAACCACTCGCCATTTCTTGCAGAAGTTAGTCAGTTCTAAAATTAATGAAGAAAGAAAAAAACAATTAAAATTAAATAGTTAGAATTGCTTGAAGGAATTTATGTCACCCGCTGAGTTTCATGCCAAAATTTTAACAGAAAAGAAAAGAAAAATAATTGGACGTTTTGATCAAACATTATAATCTCATGCATTATTGTGAGATCAGTGGATAAAGCTGGTTAGCGGCCATCTTGGATTGGGTTGGCTCCAAACTTTAATGACTTGTAGATGCACAGGGAATGATTAATTTCTGAGAGTTTACCAAAAATCTGTTTGGTGGTTTTGCTGACAGTCAGGGTTGATATAAAGAGTTAATGTTGCAGTTTTAGGCAAAACAATTAGCACAATGTGTAGAGCTTTTAAACAAACCCATAACTGATAAAATTTACAATAAGTTTCACAGCAAGTTTATTAATTTATGTTTCACCAGTTTATTTCAGTTTTAATTAAAAAAAAAACAACAGAAAAATGTACCTTTTATTGTTTCTTTTTGTAAAAAAAAATGCAAAATATTTAGCATGATGACTCTCAGATTACTTGACCTTCTAAAACTAAATGGTAATGTAACCATAGATTGAGATGTTGCAGTTGTTTTCCCTTCTCGGAGACTTTTGCCACAACAAGCCAAACAGCGGCAGACTGAGTGCCAGGAGTTGCTTCCGTCATCTGAAGTCAACAGCTTCCTGGACTCCATTCATCCCTTCCTGTGTCCTTCCATTCATTCGCCCTCTCATCTCCATACAGCTGGCTTCTTTGGCACAACTCTTTCAATTAAATACTGCGGGGATGAAGAACTTTAAAACCAAGCAGCATATGGTGCAGGATAACCGTTCTATATTTCCTATGCAGATCATTTCCATACACACCGAGAGGCAGCGAGCAGTAGGCCTATAATTGGGGCGCTCATAAATTAGAGGCAGAGCGACGCCTGCATTTCTGCTGATTTGTTTTGCATAAGATGCATGTGCAAAAAAAGTGATGGCGTTTTATTTTATTAATGCTACCGCCTGCTGATATCATCACATCCTCACAACTTTATTTTACTTATCACCTACTTTCATGATCTGCCTTTTTCCAAGGCTTCACTGTATATCTTCTCCCAGCTTCTAAACCTCATCCATCTAACTAGACGTCTCTCTGAAGACAGATGTTGGATTTATCACATTAATAACGAACTGACAGTCTCCTCTGTCTTACTCGGATTAGTATAGGGGGGAAAGATCAGGGATGCCCATAAATAAAAATACTAACTGCCTCCAACAATGTGTGCAGGCAAATTATTAAACCCTTATTTCTCTCAAATTATTATTAAGCAACTTCTTATCATCATCACCCCCTCTCTATGAAAGAGGCTGTACTTCAATACGTTTCTACTATAGGAATCTACAGTAACCCTACTAGGACAAATGACACCACGAAGCAACTACTCTGGCTCTTAAAAGGGCAGCACAGATTAACAAAAATCAATTTTTGACATTTGAAAAATCTATTCAGAATCTTTCACATCCGCAATGTGATGCATCTACAAATAGATTTTACTCCTCACCCCTTTTAATTCCTCGAGTTTTCCTTAACTACGGACTCTCTTTGATCAGACAAAAGAAAAACAACTCACTCTTTAAGCATGTTACAGACAAAAACAATAAAAGCTAAACATACAAGCATCCATAAAAATCAATACTCACCAACTCCATCTGCTGTCCCTGTAAAGACTTATGTCAGCATTAAGTTGTGAGAAGAATACAGATTTTTTTTCCCAGTCAGAATATTGACCAGATTTAATAGACTGAATGAGATGATTTTTAAATGCATGCTGGGCCAAGACTTTGGATGGCATAGCTGCAGAAAAAGGACAAAAGGGAATGTTTAAAAACAAACTAAAGTGGAGTAAACACATGACTCATGCCAGATCCAAGAACAGAACTAGAAGTAGATATTTTATAACGTCAGCTTGTGTGGCAGGCTTGGGCAGAAGAAGCCATCCCTTCCCACACATGGGCACAAGAGATAACAGCTGAAAGTAAATAAAAAAATAAAGAAAAAAGTATGAGGGAATAAAATCTGATCTAAGATTACTGTGTCCTCTAACGCAAAGGAAAACGAGGTGGCGTCTTAATCAGATACCATCAGAAAAAAATAATAAATTGGCTTAGACAGATATTTACTTTCTTAAAAACAACAAAAGAAAGGGAGCTTACTCTATCAAGTCAGACTGATTTTTATCATAACTAAAACAATGGATGAGCTTGTGAAAATGACATATGTTTCCCTACTAAAGCTGAAAAATGTCAGCACAATTCTCTCATTCAACATAACAAGGACATCGTGGAGCCCAAACTGAGTGTCCACTTTCCAAGAAGTATCCAGAATGTTGCCAAATAAAGCTCAGAACTAAACTGCCGCCATTTGGGCTGGAGCCACTTTCAGCAAGCTTAACGTGAAAAGCATCCAAGCATTTTACTTTCGACATGGTCCAGCTAATAAACTGACCCGATGCTCGTAGACTAAATTTGTGTGCCCACACGGGGAATCTTTTTAGATTGAAACAGTTCTAATTTATTAAGTTTGCTTTGCGTTTTAGGCTCCTGACAGATCACACATTTTGTTGGTGTGCCTGTTAAAAAGGCTGTGAGTGACACCAGCAGGCATGTGGCCACACGGCTTTAAAAGCAGCCTGGTTTTCACAGCAGCAGGTGCAGTACCACCACGGAGCGGACCCGCTCCACTCTGGCCTGCTCAACATTTCCAGCCTAAGACACCACTATTCCCTGAGGGACTGTCTGCTAAGAATAGAAGACAGCATGAGCCTCTGCCCTTCTGTGTGTACGTTTGTGGGCGAGTAAACCATGCAAATTCTGACATATTGCTATGCAGTATACACTGCGAAGAGTTGGGAAAAACAAAAAATGTATTAAATGAAAATCTAAAGCTGTTTGTCTTGATAAACAAATTAACTAGATCATCCATTAACTAAGTTTGTAAAACAAAGCACTTTCACCAATGGACAATCAAAAACCTCACATGCCAAATAAAACAAGTGTGTCAAGAGTTGTGCTGCATTTTTTGTTACTATGTAAGAAATGTTTAAACAACTTGAGACTTGAAGTATCATAGAAAGAAACAGTAAATAAATGCATTAAAAATCTGTGTTATCTAGAATACTTTTGTTAAAACAAGTCAGGGTATCTAAGGTTGATGTTTTGTTTTAATTATTATGTAGTAGTTTTGGAGGTCTGTACTCATGATTGTTCATTACTAAATTGGAAACTTCACAACATATTTTCCTACCTTATAACTCAAACTCACTTTACATTCATATTTAAGCCAGATAATGAAATTAAAGTGTCATGATGAAAGAGGAGAGTAAAACTAAAAGAACTGGCCGACTGCCAGTAAAAAATCTAACATTAGAAAGATGTGCTAAGTGGAGCGTTTCATTCCTTATTTGCCTACTTAAAGCTCAGACCCAAACACTTCAGCAGAAACATTCTTTTGCAAGGAAATTCAGAGATTTTTCCGCCACATTCTAGTTTCTGTAAATTGACTCAAGTGGTTGTTTCCTTGCACGCATACTACTGCATATCTATTCTGTATCAACTAGCGTGAACTGTTGTCCTAAGTCTAAGGTCATTGTCAGTCAAGCACAAACACTAAAAGATATTTCATAACCTTTTTGATCTACAAAGTCACAAAAGATCAGACTTTGTCAGGAGTATGTGCAGTTTTTCAACTTTTGAAACCAAAAAGAGATGCTAAAGATCTTTTCTGTTCGTGGTGCAGGGCTGCAGAAAGTTAACTCATCTGAGAAGACACACTGATTTACGTTGCATGTCTGTGCATTTGAACACACATGTTTTGAAGAACAGACACGGACTCTTCTTGAGAGGCAGCCGACTCTTTAATATTTCAGAGCAGTGATAAATAAGTCAGACAGAGTGCAGAGAGATAAGGTGACTCTGCGGGTGAAGGGGTGGGGGAGGACGTAAAAGGAGGAGATGGAGGTAGAAAAAGAGAAAGTGAAAACTAGCAAAGTGGTAAAAAAGCAAGGTACTAAGCAAACAGACATAAAAGGAAAGAAAGAGGGAAGCAAACCAAATCCTGACAAGTCTGACAGGGAAAAAAACTGCTAAATTTGTCGACTTCCTCAGAAACTGAAAAGGAAATATTTCTGATGGTAACAAGTAACCGCATTGTTTTAAATCCTGTACAGCTCAACTGACTGATGTGAACTCTTAAAAAAAACTTAAATCTTTCATGATTCCTGCGGAAAACAAAAGTCAGGATGGGACAAGAAAGAAAAAGTACAGATCCGGCGGAACAAAAGGGGAGTTGATGTGGAGATAAGATGGAGGAGGAGAGATGGAAAGAAAACAGAGACTTTTATTGAAGGGAAAAGGTCATGAAGGACAAAGACCAAACATGAGGGAGGAGATGAAAAACAGGCGAAAAGAGGTGGAAGTATGTCAGCTTTTGTGTGTGTGTGTGTGTGTGTGTGTATATGGCGGATATGGCCCACGGTGCCGTGGCCTTCAACCTGGTAACTTTTGATCAAAACAAAACTAGTAATTCACTGATATTTAGACACAATCTAACTTGCAGCAAGTTCAGGCTTCATCTGGTAACTTTTAGCTACGTAAACTCTTTAAGTCTCTGGTTGTAACAAAAAAGAGCTGTGCTGCAGCCTGGTAAAATCTTCAGACTCTTAGCAAAGTGCCACCTCTCATCATCCATTTATTTATACCCTCATCTCAGCTGAAAGAAATAACTTCTCCCCCGCCTTTTCTCCACCTCCAAACAGCATCTCTCTAAGCTGCCTCTCTTGCTATCTCCGCTTATGCTTCTGCATGCCAGAAGCATTTTTTTTTATTTCTCAGCTACTTTTGTCAGTCTTTTTCTCTCATTCAAGCATCACTCCTCATCCGTCTCCTCCTCCCTCTTTCCTTCACTACTGACACTTCTCATACGTGCCATAATCTCCGTCTATACGCTCACCCTCAATAAAGCATTTCCCGTACTCTGAGAAGCATTAGTGAAACTGAACTCTCTGCTGCAAGAACAAAAATCAACTTAGAAAATCTGCTATAGGGACTTGTGATAAATCATGTTTTTTTAATCAAACTTCAAAGAAGTTAAAATATTGTTTAAATTATTCTCAATGGAACATATGAAATGAAACCATGATTAAATTATCAAATGATTAAACTAAGGAGAGTAGCATTTTTTTCAGACTGGTGAACCTCTGCCCATATCAGAGATTCAGCCTCTCTAAAAATGTATTTTCTAAACCTGTCTTCTTACTGACTTGTTGCTAATTAACCCAACTAGTTACAAAAGGCTCCTTTCTTAATCGTGTCACTTAAGTTTGAAGTGTTAAATTTCCAAACTACCACATCTTTCCCTCCTAAAAATTATATTTTCTTGGTATTTATCACTATCCACGTTTATCTGTCTCTAAACTTTCTATCCATCACCAGCCAATGTCCTTCAACACACACAAGATCCTAAAGGCCCTTCCTAGGAGGCTTATTCCCAAATGCACTGGAAAAAATAATAGTTTTCAAAAAATCTGATAGAATTTGGTAAATTTGATGATGATGATGATGAGATGTTGGTAGATGATGGAAAGATGAAGAATAATAAGAATAAGAATGTAGAAGATGGTAAATCAAACAACAAATGATTCAGTAACAGAGTAATTATTGAAGTAAAACATGTTTCCTCTCATGAGTTTTACAAATATATGCAGAATAAACAAATTGAGGACTTTTGATTCTGACGACTACAGATTTAAAAAAAGTATCTCAATTAATCTTTAAGTTGTTTAAGAGCTACATTATTTTAATAATACGTGGACTTTTGTAAACAAGATCAACAGATATACCCCCCCCCCCCAAATCGAGGCATATTTAGAACATCAGGGTCAGAACGTGTGAACAACCCAGTTTTAATTTTCTGGATCAGGCCACACGACCTCTGGAGACCTCAAACATAAAGCAGAAGAGCAGGACTGAGACTTATCCTGCTAGCTGCTCCGTTTCCTGTCAGGTTTTAAGATTACAAATGTTTAGGTCAGAGTAATCCAGACCTTAAATCCTATTGAAAGATTAAGTATATATAGTTCAGGAACTCTAATTAAAACATAGGCTTTGGGCACAATCAGTTTACAAATAACTCAACCAGCTTCTTCAACATTATACCCCCCCCCCCACTGATTCCACTTTTATTTGCCATAATTTTAATTCTCTTAATAAAAATGGTTGACCTTATTCCCCCTCAATCCCTTTTCACAAGTTCCCCAAAACTGAGAAGACCACGTAAAAAGTTTGGCAACAAAACTTGCTGCTTAGTCTCAAGTGGCCATAATTAACATGGCAAAAATCCAAAAAGACCCCGGCATAAAAACAATCACAGATGCTTGGTCTGGGAGTGCATGCACACACAGGCACTTTCTCACTCCCAATTTTAATCACAAGCACAAATTAATGACATTTTTTTGGAGACTGATCTCTCCCTTATCCCGTGAGCCTTTGTTGCAGCGTAAATTAAAGACAACCTAGCTCAGGCTTGGCTCACTGCAGAGTTTATTTTAAGATTTGTACCTCACAGCAAACAGGAACCATGTGAAAAAATCAAACTCCTTAATATCAGATGCATTCCTCTTGACTGAAAGGATCCATATTTGGAAGAGTCTGCAGAACATGTGTGCAGCAGACCAGCTCCAGTGTGCTAAACACATGATGAGTGCAGAAATATCAAAGTAAGTTAAGGGAGAAAAAAACACTCTGAAACTGAAAATGAAGCTATATTAGAGAGATTTTCAATATAAAGATATGTATGATTTAGGCTGCCTTCTCGCTTTTCTTTTATTTCTTTAACCAGGATGCACCTGCCCTGAGCCACTAGTCCACCTGAGCAGCACAAAGAGAAGAAGAGCCACAACTGTGATCGCTAAAAAAAATGACATTTCAGCTCTTTTGCGTAACACGCGAACAATAACACCTATGTCGCCAACACTGAACAGTTGAGACTTCGTACTTTCTCTCAGCCAACATTCTTCTCCGCCGTCTCTCACTGCCAAGCAAACTCTAACCGACTTAACACACACACACACACACACACACACACACACACAACTGAGGAGCCGGATCTCACACACTGGCTTCGGTTGGTGGAGCTGAATTCAAATTGTGGACAATTTTGAGTATTTTATACAACGGCGATCTATGTGCAGAATTACCCCCCTTTCAAAACATAGTGTAGATTAGGCTGAGCAGACTATTCCAACCATGTGATCAGATTCAGAGACCAATTCTCAGCTGTGGTTCTGCTGGAGGCCACATATTTCACATTCAGAGCCAAACTTCTGGCTCTGGAGCCCCTCGAGTTTAAATTTAAACCCTTGCTTCCAACATAATCACCACGTGTGAAAGGTGAAATCAGGGAAACGCCACACGAGGCCGTGGGTTAGTGCAACACATCAAGCTGCTGAGAGTGGAAAGCAGCAAACAGTGGGGCAGAGGGAGAAGGTGTAAGACAGAAACAGCAGAGCTACCACCTTTTAGCACCACGTCCGCTCTGACACGGCTGAACTACAGGAGGACAAAGAGCAGCTCAACACCTCAAACCTCACTAAAAACACCTCCTCACACAAAAATCCACCAGTGCAGAGAAATGTGTGTGTGTTCAATAACAACCTTGCGGTTTCCTTCTCCAGATGAAGTGTGTATATTTAGACAGGGATGGGGTTAGCAGAAGTGACAGAGACAAGGTTAAATTATTGAAGAGTCAGGGCAGGCTGGTACGTTGAGGGTGAAGAAGGTGCTTTTATCTGCTACTACATGCTGTAACCAAACAGAATCCTGTTATACAAACACACGCCTCTCAAACTGGAGGACTGCACAAACATTAATGCTGATTTTTTTTTTAAGAGAGGAAAAGGTTTTGACATTTGAAGACACACAGAGGTGAGAAACTACAGTTTCTGACTAAACTTTGCATCTATTTTCCAGAAGAAGAAGGACCACGACAAGAGGGGATTACAGATGTTTACTGCAACACTAAACATTTTTCGTGTAACTTGACAGGAAAAAGCTGCATTCATCCATCTAGTTGCGTTTCACTCTTTTCTTCCATTTTCCCCCTGAGGGTCCTCTCACAACAAGAAAAGCAAACCTCACCGCTGGGGATAAATTACAGCAAGATCAGAGGACTTTCCAGGAGAGCTCTTGCTCGTCTTTTTCTGCAGCACAAGTACTTTCCAAAAGAAAAGTAAGACCTCTCATCTGCTCTTCAGTTATCCCTGCTTCACTGGACTTCAAGGAAGCAGCTCAAATGGTGTCAGCTATCAGCACAAATGACAGAAGTGGACACTGGAAGATTGCTCTAATTATAAGCAACATTACCAATTCCTGTCAGAGACATTCCTTAATTGTATTGATTCCTTGAGATTTCATTATCACACAAATTGGCCGTAGCATCACCTTAACAAGTGTATAGCATGCTGTTACACATTTATTTCCATCTGCAGGTACTTAAAAATACACGTCTTATGTCTCTGCCAGCATATCCCAAAGACTCCAAGTAAGGGAAAAAAGTCTGGACTCTGATGTGGCCAATCCATGCATAAAAGTGATGTCTCATGCTTATTTTTACACTCCGAGCCCAATAAATCCTGACATTTTCATCTAATCTGAGATAACTCCCCTAAAAACCTATCTCGCAAGGTTATTATTTAACGAATGTCTGCATCAGTTATGCCAATTATGGTTAAATATATTGTTGCTGGCTGAAAATATTTAAACATTTGCTCAACCTCACAATGGTATGAAGCAGGTGTTCCTGATAGACGTTTGTTGTTCAAGTTACAAAGTCATGTGTATTTATTTTTTACTGAAACAGAATACCAAACAGTCTAATATCTCCACTTGAACCATCAACCTTCCTGAAGGCGAAACAGCTTCTTCTGCAAGCTTGCTACACACACACACACACACATTATAAATATTCTCACAGTCTCAAACCCACACTGGTGTCCTCAGGCTCTCCTCTCTAATCCCGTTATGCCAACACTGCAATTAGTCACATGCCAGGTCCATCTTTCATCTCTCCAGAGAGTGGGCTCAGGAGGAATTCTGACTATTTACAGTCTAAACTACATTACCCACCCTCTGTTTCTGCAATATAAAAAGCAACCCTTCTGTCTCTACCAGATTCTCCTAATAAAACTCAAAAATAAACTTTACCTTTGAAAATAAACTGTTATGCTGCATGATTACTCTTTAAAAAATGTCCTGTTTAACAAAATAGTAACAAGGGAATAAAGTTTTAGAATTAAATGACCAGATTATGAAGCTAGAGGTGAACTAGAGGCAGAATACAGACAAAATGGTGCTGTATTAAATGGTTGTAACCCCTGTGGTTTTAGCATTATTTGTGCTTCTTTGCTCGGAGGTCTCCCATCGCCTGCTTCACAGTTAGAAACCATATCCATTACAACCCACTCTCAATCAAACACCGCTGGTCGAAACTACATGACAGAGGGAGTCGTGATGGAGCAGGAAAATCGACAAAACAAAAAGCCAAAAGGATGGCAGAGTCGGCACACAGCGAAACAGCCTCTGCATACGAGTTTAACGGGCTCATAGTGAATGTCTTCTCTATATTCAGCTGTAATTTCGCAGAGCCTGAAGCCACGTCCTGACAGTGATACAGGGAGGGGCCAAGTGTTGCTGACTCTCTGCATCCCAGTAAGGAACAAACGGCTCAAGTTGCCATTAAATGGATGGAAAGCCCGCGGTTATCATTTCCGTGCAGGTTATTTCCAAGCATCAGCTAAAAATCAATCTACATTTAACAGATAAATGCCCTCACAGAGTGAACGCATAAAATGATTGAGGCAACTGATGGATATGCTCACATTAAATAGAAATTTTAAACACCTGGGAAATTGAATTTGTGTTGTTGTGTGTGATTAGGTGTATGGTGTAGAGAGAGACTTGCAAATTATGAGTGAATTGATTCGTCTCAGTAAGCATTGAACACTAACAAAGTTGAACTCTGAAAGAGTTCACTCTAGTTTTTCAACATTTTCATTTATAAACAATTTATGTTTTTATTTATTTAAAATCACTGGAGTACATAAATTAACATAGTAATAATGCTAATTTTTAACCAGAACACATTTATTCATAGTAATACGACTGAAACGTTCCACTGACATTTTGACTCTCTTGTAAAAGATAAAAACATATACACTGACAGAAGAATATATATATATATATATATATATAAGTTGACACAGATAGGTTACTAAAAAACAGCACTCCTTTACAAAAGTTCAGACATGTTGGAGAATCTACATGTGACAATGTTATGAACAATTAGTATCTTACCTGTAGATGAACAATCTCAACTTGAAGGAAAAAAATAAAGGTTTATTTTGACAGGGCTGACAAGCTAACAGCCAGTCTGAGAGGGCCCAAAATCAAAATTATTACTTCGATCTTACATCACGTTCAATAATGCATTACATGGTTCTTTATATTTAATTAGCGCTGACGGTGCAGCATGAGGAACCTCAGGCAAAAGTCTTACAATACTTCTGTTGGAATAACCAAACAATAATAATCATAATAAATCATACAATTTTCACAAAACCTGACTTCAAAAGATCTGAACTGTTAATAGTGCTTATTGTCCAGCATCTTATACAACAAAAATATTGTGTAACCTGTTAGTCTTCAAACTGTGTGTACAAAGAAATAAAAAGCAACTGACAACTAACTAACAAGCCAGCTGAGGCCAACAGTATTAGTACTGCTGCCGTGGGCCGCACAGCAACACTCTGCTTTATTCTATAACTTCTGGTTTTTTTACAGGGGAAAAAAAAAATCAGCAAACAAAGACTGCAGTTTCTGAAGGCTGCTGTCTGGCAACTATTTCACAAACTTCAAATGAGAGCGTGGGACTAAAAACAAAATAAACCATCACCCATGAACATGCAGTAATGAAACAGACTGATGAATACGACTTACTTAGCCTTACACTCTCCACTTATGTTCTCCCACTCATTTGCTCCTCTTTCTGACAGATACACAAACAAATCTCCTTTTACATAGTTTCATCCTGAGGTCTAGATATGCATAAAACCTAAATGGCTAACATGTTAGCAAAATACTTATATACTGTTTATATGACAACATTTCTTGATACATGCTGGATTCTTAGAACAAGATCACATCATGCTGAAAAATTAGTGTTGTAGCCATGGTCAAAACTTGACAATAACAATTAGTGCAATCTCATGCAATAATGCAGAACATCAGAGTATATATTGTAAATGACTATCATATCAGCTACTACCAAATCAAATTGGAGCTCAATACATGTCAAATTGGCTGAGTAGCACTGGTTGGCACAGTTCTACTCATCTGCTAACCTGCTATTGACAGAACTAATATTTTGATGAGAGGTTTAGTGTTTGCATTAATTGTATCAACTAGTAATGGACTTAACTTGAGCTTAATGAGTATAATGCATTTTCATTGCTGCTATAAATCTTGTGATATACATCACTACAGCCTCAATATTTTCTGTCAAGTTGCCTTTCACATGCAGCGGTGACAAGCTTGATGAAGCTGGACTGTAAGAATTGCCTAATCAAGCAGTCTCTGCCACATGCCACACAATGACATCATTCCTAAGCTGAGGCTGAGGACACACTCAATTACATTCACTCTCTTAACTACAGACCAGATACTTCTGACTCATGGTTTCAATTTACTGGCACAAACAGACTTTTTTTTAATAAAATTTAAACCGAAACGAACAAGAATTTGTCAAGAAAAAAACAAAGAAAAAACAAAGTGCACACTCAAAACTGAAGTAAAAAAAAATTATATATATTTTCCCTGATACTTTGCAGCTGGGATGTCATTAAATCAGAGATGAGTTCCCGAGTTTGTTCCAAAATTTAGTGAAACAAAATACACATATTTGCTTTAATCTGGGGCATACAAATATTCATGCACCATGATTTAGTTTCTTGTTTTTTCCCTTTAAAAGAGATATTAAGGCTTTTAACTGTGATCTATGAAGGATTCTGAGTTGGGTTACCCTACATTACTCATGTTATACATTTTGTGCAATGGTTTAGGTGGTAGTGAAGCTAATATTTTGGTTAGCTGTGCCCACCACTGCGGAGTTGTAGCCTTTTTGTGTTGGAAAATGTCAATTAGCTGTGACAGCCATCTTGAAATGGACTGTCTTCAAATGGTAATCAGCAGCAGATGTATCCAATTACTTCCTGACAGTTTCATTGAAATCCATTTCCTTAATATTTTCCTAACCAGCAGAGTTGACTCTAATAGGCAACAGACATCATCTTTTCGCCTTCGACTGTGGGCGATAACAATGACAAGAGCTGCAGCACTCAGGAACATAGCATTATGTTTAATTTGGCCAGCTCAATGCACTTGTGTCAAGGAAACTTAGACTTCCCATGATAACAGCAGCAGTTCACATCAAGTCGTTACTATACAACAAGTGTACTCAACAGTAGAGTCAAACCACATCTATCTTAACCGTATCGATTTTAATCTCGACTACAAACTTGTTATGCCTCTCTCTGACAAACAGCTCAAGAAATAAGACTTTCTAGGGGAAAGACAGGCACTGACTGGCAAAGCAGAGATCAATGACCCATTTCAATTATGTTCTGAACTAGTCCAGTCGGCTCTCTATAAAGGTCTCTCGAGTTCGCTCTGCTCCTTCCAGCTATAATCAGTTTAGACCAATAAAAATATGGCAGTGTTTCGAACCATAATTGTGTTTGGTACGATTTTGAGCTGTAAATGAAAAAATGAGCTCTATTACCATTAAAATGAAACTGTCTAGTCTGAGTGAGTGAGAAGTGTGGCAAGAGTCCACTTGTTTCTACATACTCTTTGACAAAATGCACGAGGCTAATTTCCCCCCCTTCAAGAGCTTGTGCCTTGCTTCGTGCTGTGTTGCACCTTGTTGCATATAAAGAATCGATCAAATCAACTGAAGTATTAGCTGACATGGCAGGAGACTTTAGTCCCAACAGTGAGCCACCATCTTAAAACGCATTTTTTCTCCTTGGCTTTTAACTCAGTTTGAGGTGTTGATTCTGTTGTTTTTGTTTTATGATATT
>JARVGW010000624.1:13968354-13992028 GCA_031762495.1 Anablepsoides rubrolineatus | reverse complement strand
TAATTATGTACAGCACTTTGGCCAACAGGGTTGTTTTAAAGCGCTTTACAAATAAAGTTGTATTGTATTGTATTGTAAAGACAGCTTTAGGAAATTCTTCAATAATTAGGTTTAACCTGACATGTTCCATAATGAATCAATTTATAAAATCAAATTAGCATTCAATAAAATAAATCACATGTTTAGCAGTAAATACAAAGGGAAGAAAAATGCTAGGACAGAAATAAAGACACAGAATTTGGCTTCTGTGTCTGAGACTGAAAATTATTTCATTATCCTCAACTATGACACACAGCTTTGATTAACTTGATTTTGAATAATACAACTTTTGTTTGTTAGTGGGCAGCACAATGGAGCAGTGGTTAGAGGTTGCAAGTTCACCTCCTGGCCTGAAGCTTGTCTGAGTAGTTTGCATATTGTCAACATGGATTTTTCTCCAGGTACTCCAGTTTCCTTCCACAGACCAAAAACATCCATTAGCTTATCTGGTGACTCTAAATCACATGTCTAACTCAAGGCATACGGGCAAAATGTGGACCGCCACAGCATTTTGTGTGGCCAACAATAGCTTTAAATATGTCTTAGAATAAGCTGCTTTAAAGCCAGAATTGAACATAAACACAGCTCCTTTAATGCATGTTATTTTTTCTGTAAAATTATGTCATCCTACCACTAGGTAGAGATAAACATGGTTCAAAAGTAGCCAGCAACCAATGAAATTCACCAGGTAAAATCTCCATTTTGCGACATTTTCACCAGCTACTTCTGCTGTGGCTCAATTGTAAGTGGGAATTTCCCACTTATAAGTTGTAAATTTCAACTGGAACCAGTGGGAATTTCTTGTTGGAAAGTGGGAGAGTTCAGAATTAAAAACAGAAGCTACTCACTACAACTCAGTGAGTAGAAACGCTCTTACTTTTATTTTTATTTGTGTTGCTGTATTATTAATTTTACATTTAGTCAGTCAAACACATACTACTTTTCAGTGTTGTAAGAGGAAGTGGTATGTAAAAAAACTGCAGGAAATACTACATAGAGTTCAGTTTGTTTCTCAATGGTGCTCAGGAACGTAACTTTAACAAACAGAGAAAGAGGGAAAAAGCAGGTAAAATAAATAAAATACAAACATCAACTTGGCCAAATGACTTATTAATATTTAATTAATATTATTAATATTTAATTGGTGAAGATAAAGTCAAGAGCCTCAACTCAACACAACTTTGGCTGCATTTAATATTATTTCGTATGTTTTTAGGATAAACTATTTAGTCCTAAGAGGACATACGTTTTGGGCATATCTGAAACAATTAAAACCAGCAATCCAAGCAGATCTAGCTAAATGTACTTTAATAATAACAACAACAACTTGAAACCATAGATTTGCCTCTTCACCACTGTTTTGATATAATCTGCACATGAACTCGTTAAGAACCTCACCTCTCCTCCGTGGCCATCAAAGATCCCAAAAATAGACGGATGACTCTTGTTAACGACGTCCGTGAGCACATCGAACCTGTCCTCCATGTGATCCCGCCGGCCTTGGATGGAGTACACCGCCACGTTGTTGCTCTTGAACTCCCAGGTCTTGGAGAACTCCGCGTCCAGGACGTCCAGCCCGCCGAACCGCTCGTTCTGCATCATCTCGGCCACTTTCCCCTTCACCATCTTGACCGCGTCCCGGCTGGACTTCACAATGGTCTTCACCTCGTCCGTGTGGAAGAAGTAGCTCCACAGAGCCAGGCTGATGCACAGCAGGAACAAGGTCTCCGGTCTGAGCAGAAAATAACGCATGATCCGACCTAGAAGAGACAGCAGGGTCATTGTATCCTCTATCATTTATTTGTTTACACGCAGGAAATCACGGCAGGTTGGCGCGCGCGTGAGTGTCGCTTCGCCCGCAAGATTTCACTCCATCGTTCGCTGTTTTTGTAGCCGTGAAACATTTAAAGGAGCGTTTCACACCGAGGAAACATTCGGGTTTGCACTCACTGAACAGGTGACTCTGTTTACTGCATTTCAGGACCGGAGCCTCGCAGACACAGAAGGAGAGAGAGGGGAAACCAGCGGCTGGTTCCTTCTAGCTTGTAGCCCCGCGGCTGTGAGCCACCGACGACAGCCGCCCGTTGACCATTTGCTGCGGTCCGAGAGGACACCGACGCCACCCGGGGAGAGGGAAGCAGGAAGCTTTCTCGTTCGGACTTTAAATTCAGCAAAGTGTGCGGACTTCGTCACCGGGGTGCAGCCACGGTTAGGAGCTCCGACCAGCTGAGTACTGAAATTGCCAAAACCCTCGCATTCCCGCTGGCCACACACTGCCTGAGCGAGCCTCTGTGCTGCTGAGTTTTCTTGATATTGCTGCCTTCAGGTGTAGCTCGGAATGTTTTTCAAAGAGGTCGCTGTGGCGATATAGCGCTGTTTTATTATTTTTCGTCTCGTAGAAACCAAAAATATCACACAAAGCAGAGAAACTAATAAGCCTATGTGAAAATGAAATTACAGACATAAATCAACATGTAATACAAATTATTACAAAGTAGCATGTCATCGTGAAACAAAAAACAAACAAAAAAATCAATAAAATGATAATTAATACTTTTGAAATTTGAAGTAATTTGCTGGTTCCACAGTAGAAAATACACATAACAAAAATATTTGTAACGTTTGACAATTTTTAAATTAGTGTAAGACACATATAATGCTTTATAATAAAAAAAAAGCAACCTCATATTAACATAAAATAAAATAAGATACAAAATTCTAAACTTTACTTCACGGTATTAATTAAATGTAATTCTGTTGAATTTAGTGTTAAATTGTCCACAAGTCTGATCAAAATCTCAGATTTTTTTTTTACAACTATGTATTTAAGATTTTTCCGACTGCCCTTGAACGCATCCAAACAACTGCGTGTGACAGGTGCCGAAACCTGAATCGACCCTGCAGTATATGAATTTCTTAGTTATGAATTGACGAATTGACTGCTTGCATTGACGAGAGTAAACGATACGTCTCAGTTTGGCCCAGTTTGGTCAATAAAAAGTGGTACGTTGGTTTCAATTAAAAAAAAACAACTTTTAAGGTAATTTCTGGTTTAGCAAATTGGAATTTTGGGTTGACGTGTAGTGCTTTTAGTGTTTTATTTGTCATTTTAGGTACGTCATTGGTTTATTTATTCCATCAACCAAGTTTAAATATTAAAAATGTTTAAAATAATTTAACTTATTGATCGGTCTTGATGTTCTGACTGAATACAATAGCCTATAATTGTTGGCTCCTAACTTTTTCTAATAATAAATTAATACGCCAATTAAAACCCTATTAATTATGTTTGATTCAATATTACTTTTTATTATTATATTAAAAATATATATTAAGGGTAACCGTATGCCCGGCAGTTTGCGTACGTGTGCTCGTGTACAGCGATTTTTGTTCAGGCATAAATAAAGGCCAACAAAGATTGTATTGGGGTCCTGCAGTTTTGCGCAGCCTCCCTGGTCCTCTTTGGTGAAAACGTGGAGAACTGAAGTTGATGGTGTGTTGTAAATTTTTCGCTAAAAACGTCCATGTGTTGATTTGTCAGCACAAGGTTGTACTAGTTATAGTTATAGAAATCGTCTGTGTAGAATTTTTAGTTTGTTTATTTATTAAAAGTCTTTAATGATACTCCCGACATTGCCAGACTAGCATAATGCTAAATGAATAGAGATGCCGTCTGTTTGTGGCGCTTGTTTGCCGACAGCAAAAATGTATTAAGAACTAAGCTGGTGTTATAAAAGTTCCAGTCATTCCGTTTTTTTAGTCTGTAATTAGCCTTGTTTTTGTACCAAAGTTCACGGGGCTCCATCCAGTCTGTCAAATTGAAAATGGAGTACATGAAAGGTCCTGCTAGCAGCAGCCAGGGCAATATGTAAGTATTTTAACTGTTATATAGTTTCAGAACTTTCAATAAAACACATCTCTGCGTTTTGTCTTTGTTCACTATATATTTTTTTTCTCAATGTAAAGTTGTCCTAGGTAACCTTTATCTTATATTTTATCAGTTAATGACTAAGTTAGTGTAGAATAAGTTAGGGATTCTTTCGCTATGAAAATGCCTCTTTTGTTAGGCAAAACATTAAGTACTGATTCAGAGAATCGTGTAACCATTACCATAATTTTGTTGCCAAAGTCACTAAAGGGTGTGAACCTGAGTAAAAAAACATTTATTTTGATAACATACTTACTCAAGTCATCCTCACTTTTATTTATCCCAGTCCCAATTTAACAGTTATTGATCAACCATTCAAAAGTCTTCATATATAATAATTCACACAACATACGCATATAAATCATAGCAATCCACTGAATAAGAATAAACCTAGAAAAGTTCCTGGAGAAACTATGAAAGGGCTTGTCACTTGGTGTTTATTACGAGATTTTGATTTGAAATTATTGTGTGTTGAAGGTTTCACTGCAACTTTCATACTAAATAAAAGCTCAGTATGTCTTAAATTGGGTGCGCTACTGATAATTTAGCTTTTTAGCACATTCCCACATACATTCAGTTAAAAATATTAATGTATAATTATTTATTAATTGCGGTATGTCAGGCTTTTCTTCATAAAAATATCTTCTGAACATCTGTAGCTTATATTGTGTTTTGGTTGATAAGACACAATTTAAAAAACTGTTTTGTTGACGTCATAAAGCTTGTGTGTAAATATATTTATTATTAGAATGTTTTCACAACAGTGCTGAGTAAATGGAAAGCAACATATATATGTGTCAGCAGGAAAAAAAAGCATGAAGCGGCATATTTCTTCCAAGTATGCACTTTGTTTGCAGTGCATTTTTGCTGTATTAAAATAAGGGTGCCTTCTATGATTAGAGAGCTGGAAAAGTAAAATATGCACACAAAAAAGGTAGACATTTCAGTTCTTCCTCGAAACCTTTTTATTGCGTGACTAAAAATGTTTGGAGATTATTGATGTGAGAAAACAGCTGTGATGGAATTTAGCACAGTGTTTTCTCCAAATTTACTGTTACAATCTCAGAAGCATGAAAAATTAGGAAGCAGTCAAATCATGTTTATTCATTAATAATAAAAACTACATCTTATTGATCCAGAAAAACTGTGAATAGACTGTAAAAATTATAATGTTGACAAAAAGACAAAACGCAGAGATGTTTTTATTACAGTAACAAAAAAATAATCAGAGTTTTGACATGTCTTTCATTGTTCCAGATGTTTAATGGTTGTTGTTTGTCTTCCACAGCCTGTGCTGTACCTGCGGTGTCCCCGTCCCTCCCAACCCTGCCAACATGTGTGTCGACTGCCTGCGATCTCAGGTCGACATTTCAGAGGGAATTCCCAAACAAGTTACAGTACATTTCTGCAAGCAGTGTGAACGGTTTGTTTCATTCTTTTTTTTTTTCTTTACATCTACACCTCACTCCTGTCATGTAATACAACATATAAATCTGTTTTTCCTGCAGGTACCTTCAACCACCAGCCACCTGGATGCAGTGTGCTCTGGAGTCCAGGGAGCTGCTGGCTCTTTGCCTAAAAAAGCTTAAAAGCTCAATGACCAAAGTAAGATGGAGTCTAGCTGATTCTCACCAGAGGCAATGTCATAAATCTTTTGTGCATGTAAACATAGCTAATGATTGGCTCAGTGTAAACTTATAATATTGCTTTATTTAAAGTAGAAGAAACATGCAAATGGAAAAATAAGTCATTTTGCCTCTTTATTTTTGATTTTCATTGTGATTTTATTGTTTCCATGCAGAAAAAAAACACATAAATCCATTAAATTTAATCTCCATACTTTGAATGGTTTGGTCAAAAACATGATATTAACATTTATAGAAATCTTTGCAGATATAAGTTGTCTTATTTCTTTGATGTGCTGTGATCAGTGTGTTGTTGTTTTTTTAGTATTCACTCAGCTCGCTACATTTTGAATTAAACGCTCCCTTTTCTCTCCACAGGTGCGTCTCATTGATGCTGGCTTTCTGTGGACCGAGCCGCACTCAAAGAGGATTAAGATGAAACTGACCATTCAGAAAGAGGTAAGAAAACGGATAAATGTGGGAAAGTGACATTCAGACTTGAGATTTAAACAGATCAGTCACTTGAGCTAGGTAATTGGTTTTGTTGTTTAGATAGTCTATTTGTTTCTCTCAGGTGCTGATTGGCAGAGGTCTTTGAATCATATAATGTTAAATTGTGTGTTTTATTTCAGACTAAATATGAAAATAGTTTTGCAGACATGTAATAAACACATTAATCAAAAGTTGTACACAGCAGGGCAACAGATTTGTCTTTTTTTGGCTGAGAGGAGGAAAGTTTTGCATTTGGCTGTTATCTCATCCCCTTGACCTTTAGTGAGAACTTGAGCCATCAGGCTTCTTGGTGCCAACTCTTTTGTTTGTGCTGATGGAGAGCCTTTTTATTGCTCTTTCCTTTTTTGTCGTCTTCTCTAATTGTTTGGTAAATAAATAATCTGAAGCACAGTATTTGAATGCAGGTACAGCTTGTTTACCAGTCTGCTGTGTTTTTCTCTCCAGGTGATGAATGGCGCCATCCTGCAGCAGGTGTTTGTGGTGGAGTTTGTCATTCAGTCCCAGATGTGTGACGACTGCCATCGTGTGGAGGCCAAGGACTTCTGGAAGGCAGTCATCCAAGTTAGACAGAAGGTAGGTATCGCTGGTCTGCTGATGGTGAAATGTGCATCATTCTAGGGTCAACACAATGATAAATTTGAGGAAAAATATTCCTCAAGGACACAACACGACATGGCTCGTGTATGGCGGGAAATCAAGTCTACACTTTGCCAGTCGCAAATCAACTTCCCTTCAAATGTACCACAACCACCTCAATGGATCACTTCTATAAATGTAACTTACCAGTTTGTGCACATTGTTGGTTTATATAAGTGTATTCATTACATACATTTATAAATCTGCTTGTTTTTGTAGATAAAATTCAATAAATCTGTGGTCAGTGTACTATGGTCAACAAATTAAACCAGGGTTCCCACGGGTCCTTGAAATACTTGAAAGTTTGTGAATTTGTAAAAATGATTTCAAGGCCCTGGGAAGGTTATGAAAACAGCTATAAATTACACTTGTTCTTGAAAGTCCTTACATTTTTTAGGGAATTGAAGTTCCTTATTCAAACAGCTGGTTTTTTTCATCTAAAATAATTAATAATAAAAAAATAAAATAAAAAAATGTACATTCCTGGATAACTCAGATTACAGTAAACTGACTTTGCTTTCACAAATAACATGAGCTATAGGCATAGTTTAAGCCAATTAGAGCAGAGTAGGGTGGGTCGTTCTTTCTGAGCCCAGGTGAAAGCACCACAGCTCCTCCTGTCCTCACTGATCATCTGGACATGTTCACATCCTCTCCTCACAAACTGAGCTGCAGAACCTCCCAGTACATTATTACATGTCCATGTATTGTGGATATAAATGTAGGGTATGCATTTAATCCACTTTATTTCATTGATTCTGACTCAAAAACTTCTATGTTGTTCAGTTTTTCATTGAATTTACATGATATTAAACTTGTTTATTGGTAACATTCTGTGGTAGCAGTAGGTAAATGCACGTGGTTTGTGAATTTGAGGAAATTGGTACTGGAAAGTTCTTGAAAGGTCCTTGAATTTGATGTTGAACTTAACTGGCTGCACAACATTTGCAGCCCAACTGACAAAATGTAGGCAGAGTTTGCAATGAATGTTTCACCCAAAGACTGTATATAGGTTGTCCTGAAACTAAAATGAGACAAGCTTCCCTGTTGGCTGATTTTTTTTTTCTACAAATCTTAAGGGCCTGCCTTCTCCATGTAAACAAACAAAATAATGCCCTTGTTAAAAAAATAAAACATCTCAGATACCGTAATTGTTTTCAGGCATTGATTCATGTAGTTCTTAACTTGGTGTTAGTTTATGTGCAAAAATATTTTTTTCAAACACGTTAAGCTGAAATAAGTATCTTAAAGTAAAGCTCATGTGACACCATGATTGTGTCAGGGGATAAGGTGGGACTAAAAGACCTACATTTATTGCACTGTCACTGTGGTATCTTTGATGTCCGTTTCATATTTATATTGTCAGCTGTAAATGACAATAAGCTTGGTTGATCATCCTTAATTTAAACACACGGTTGAACATGTCACTCATCACTTCTACACAGCTCATCACCCAGGTGACTGAAAAGGAATGCACCCACAGTGTGTAGAAGCAATCTATGTAGTTTTAATTAACATCATACTTGTAATGAGCAGCTTTTTTTCTTAACTATGATTTGTCCAACCTTTGTTCTTCAATAAAAACAAGTTATTTAAATGAACTAAATCACTGAAGTCACAACCTGGAGCTCTTTTCAGATGTCAAGATGTTGTAGGACAAATTAAGTTTTATGTCAAAAGTGAATATGATTCTTTGTGTAATAGATTTTCTTTATTTTTTTATTTCCAGACTGTTCATAAAAAGACATTCTACTATCTAGAACAGCTGATCCTGAAGCATAAACTCCATCAGAATGCTCTCAACATCAAAGAAATTCATGGTATGTAGACCTTTTCATTAATTTGTCATGAGAGTTCATCGAAGGCTTTGTTCACACTGCAGGTCTTAGTGTTAAATTCTGATTATTTTGTAAAAATCAGATGCTTTTGCGTTGACGTATTTTACCTACATTAGTGAGGTGGGAGTGAGTGGATCGATCCACTAACCTCAAGTGTAGCTCCACATGTCTTCAGGTACAGAACAGAAGTCCAGTTGCTTCACCTTTTTACTTAAATTTTCCATGTCCTGGATGACTGAGAATCCACAGAAACATACAATAGTAATGTCGAGCGGTCGCGGACCGTATCGATGCAAAAGTTACTCGATCAATACTTTGGTTTTTGCACATCGCTTCATTCCAAAAATAAAATGCTGTAGAGCAGTGTTTTTCAACCCTGGTCCTCAAAGGCACACTGCCCTGCATGTTTTAGATGTTTCCCTGCTTCAACACAGCTGATTTCAATTGACAACTGATTAACAGGCTTTTGTTGAAACTGCAGTCATCTGAATCAGGTGTGTGAAAGCAGGGAAACTTCTAACATGCAGGGCAGTGTGCCTTGAGGACCAGGGTTGGGAAACACTGCTGTAGAGCATCAGATCAGAGGCAGGTTCAGATATAAACACTGAACTAAACAAGCGTGTCAGATAATTATTTAATCAGAATTTTATTTCTGGAGCAGCAACATGCTGGAATTAAAGTATTGATACGGTCCAAGACGGACATTAATATCATACATTTCCATGGATTCTCAGTCATTTAGGACATGGAAAATTAAAAGAAAAACGACAAAGCAAGTGGACTTCTGTTCCACAAGATTTAAACTGCACCAGGTTGGCATCAATCTTCTAAATTCTCGGATTGATCCCCCCACCACCTTACTGACTTAAAAGTCAGGTGAAATGAGACGACGATTTAGACTGCAGTCCCTTTAATAACAGACATTTTTTTAATAGAAGAGAGATGACCTGTTTAAAGCTTTTACTTGAACTGAGAAGTTGGAGAATTCCTTGGTTTACCATCAGTGGGACTAATCCAGAATCAAGTAATGATCTGTCGTGTGTTAATTACCTCTTCCTGTAACTGGCAGCAAGCTGTGCACGCATGTTTGTGGTTGCCGAACACTTGGTACAGCTGGCCTCAGGGTGGTGTGCGTCTAATCAGAGTCCCGTAATCAGAGCAGGCACTTCATACCAGTTTCTTACCAGGCAAGCTGGCTTCATGCCCTTTTTAGACATGCAAAGCTCCACTTCAGCAGATGCACACTGTGACAGCTCGGCAGCAGCTGCACGTCCTCCTGGACAGGATTGTAAAGTGGAATTTGGCTCAATACTATAAATTAAATCCTCTCCACATCGCGGCAGGACTTAAAAGCTTCTTGAAGGTTTCAACATGTGGCTGCCATATTTCCCGCGCTCCTCATCCGCTTTCTCGTGTGGATTGTTTGCACGTGTGAGAGCTCTGAAAATAGTGCTGACCCGACGCACTGCACCTGTGATGAATTTATTGGTAGAGTGTGTTTGATGGTGTTGCTCTTCTTCCCCCGTAGACGGGATTGACTTTTACTACGGCTTCAAGCAGCATGCACAGAAGATGGTTGACTTCTTGCAGTGCACCGTGCCCTGCAGGTGAGGAACCTTCACACAGACTGATTTGTGTTCAGAACTTGTTTTCCATTAAATTACAATAATTTAACGTAACAAAAAAATTAGTAACATAATATTTCTGAGAATGTTACGTTCTTTTACATTTAAGTGCATTTTTTAGCATCTGTTTGATTTGGAAAACAAGGTTTATGATGTTGTAATATTTGTTTTTTTATTCTTTTCAGGTGTAAAACATCTCAGCGCCTCATCTCTCATGATATTCATTCTAACACCTACAACTATAAGAGCACTTTCTCTGTAGAAATCGTGCCTGTGTGTAAGGTATACAACATCTAATCTAATTATCTAAACATCTATCTAATTGTTGTCCCTTTTTCAAGTTTTGTTTGAATTTATTTAAAAATAAATGTATCCAGATCTGCTCAGAACTGTAATTGCAGGCCTTTATTTTGTAGTAGAAATGTTTCTATGATCTGTTCATATCCAACTGGAAACCCTTAAGGATTTTACTTTTTATTAGTTTTTATTAAGCCGCTCGTGGCTTAGTTATGTTTTGACAGTCCTGTTAAATGATAATACACTTTCAGTGGAGAAGCGAACTATTATAAACATTTTTTGTTCTTTGTGGTCTCAGTTTGAAAGTTTTCCGTTGGTGTTTTTGTTTTCAGGACAATGTCGTGTGTCTTTCACCACGGCTGGCGCAGAGCCTGGGGAACATGGGTCAAATCTGTGTGTGTATTCGTGTCACCAGCACCATCCACCTCATTGATCCTCGCACGCTGCAGAGTGAGTTTCCCTTCAGCTTCAGCACCGATGCATCCTAAAGACACTTAAGTCTTTTCTTTTTGCAGCATTCTTTAAAAAAATCTGAGTTTTTGCAGCAGGACGTGTTGTTATTACACTTTAAAGTACAGGATGTTTTAGTTTACTAAACTATTGGAGCTGGATGAAATGCAGAAACGCTCTAAAGTTGGTTCAACAGATTTAGCGTGAGTCAGTAAATGACTTGTTTCAGCTGTTCTGCGTGTGCAGTTTATTCGTGGGGTAGATAAGTTATTTCAGTAGAATTTGTTTTGACATTGAACAAAAAGGACAATTTAATTTTGCTGTCTGTGTTCTGTTGTTTGTTAGTCGTTCATAATGAATTCCTTGTTTAGTTGCGGAGGTGGACGGGAACACATTCTGGCGTAATCCCTTCAGCAGTCTCTGTAGCCCACGCCAACTGGAGGAGTTCATCGTTATGGACATCGACATCATCCGGGACCAGAAGCTGGGTGCCGGAGCCGGCATGAGGTCCAACAAGGTGAGGCGGTGTGTGTGCTGGTGCAGAACAGATTGCATTATGGGGTGGGGAACATTGCTTTTAGAGGTAAAATCAATAGCAGACCATTTCACTGTTCCTGAACCTGTGTGCAGAACTCTGGCCAGGATGAGAAAACCACTCAGGAGTTCCTGTTTTTCCTCTTTCTATATGTTGCACCATCACTGATGCAGCAGTCTGAACAAATGGGGAGATAAAAAATAAAAACAGGAGGAATGTTTTCTTACCAGCTTGATGCTATATTTCTATTCTTTTTGTTTGTTTGTTTTTGTTTTCGTGTTGCAGCACACCCTGGCTGATGTGTGGGTCCAGAAAACATCAGAAATGGATACGAGTCAGCAGTACCACTGCCGCACCTTCCTGGGCCACCTGCTCAACATCGGAGACCTGGTGCTGGGGTGAGTGGGCACAGCTGATGGGAAGTTTTGAGCTGTAGATTTTTACTATGAAGCAGTTCTGGGATGTCCCTCTCTGCTGTGCTTCTGCCTCCAAAACACCTCTCAGCAGAGGAAGTTTTCTTCCCTCACAGTTATCAGAGGCTCTGGAAAGCACAGAATAAAAAGTTTCAAAAAGTTCTTCATTTCCTCCTTGTCTCCTCCTCTTCAGGTATGACTTTGCCAACTCCAACATTAACGATGAACACCTGAACAAGATGAACTCCCATCATATTCCTGATGTGGTAAATTCAGCTGCACTTCTCTATAAAAAAATAAAAATTCAAATTATTTGTTCTGTGCCTTTTTGTTTACTTTATTAGCCCTGAGCTCTAGTGGTAAATACTGAGGGAACGCCACATTTGCACAGAATAACTGAGCAAAATAAAACTCTTTTTGTTTTTAATATGTACTTTTCCATGTTGACTGTTCAAGGTGCTGATCAAGAAGAGCTACGACCGCAGCAGGAGAGTGAAGCGCAGGAACTGGAAACTGCAGGAGATGGACAGAGACCGTGAAGGCATGGATACAGATGATGAAAGGTAGGAGCATGTTTCACTCATGTGATTCTCTTTATTGAATGACTTAAAGATTTGTTTCCACGTCTTGCTGTCAATTAAAACATATTCCTGCTTTAAATCAGCATCAGATGAACAGTTTTTGTAGAATTGCTGCAGAACGATATAAACAAAATCGTAGGTTTTGAGCAGTATGAAGTAAAATATAAAAAAAAATCATGTTTTTATATAAACCTCTTCACAAAATATTATCATTATTATGATCTTGCTCAGACTAAAGCATTTTCTCATTTTGTTTCTTTAAAGAATTGTTAAATTAGTAATTTAAAACAGGAAAATCCTAAAGTTTTTTTTTTTTTTTACTGTACAGTGCTAATATTAAAATTAGTGAACATTTATTGTTTGTTTTGTTCCGTTGTGAAATGAGTTGGTCCTCATTTCTGATTTTGTGTTTTTAGACAATACCAAGACTTCCTGGAGGACCTGGAGGAAGATGAGTCTTTGAGGAAGAATGTCAATATCTACAGAGGTGAGCAGCTTTTTAACATGTCAGACTGCTTGCTGCTCTCTTTCAGACATCTGATTATTTTTCTGACAGAACTTGTGTCAGTTCCTAAATGTTTTTTTGGATAGTTAATGAGCAGATGCCAATTTCTTTCTTTATTTCTCAGATGCCTCAAAGATCCCAGTGGAGAGCGACACGGACGATGACGGAGCGCCTCGTATCTCCCTGGTTGAGATGCTGGAGGAGCTCAGTCTGAATGATGCCACAGGAGGAGAGGGCGCTGACATGATGACAGAGTAACCAGCTGCTTCTCTGCCCGCCTGGCACCTACAGCTGATTTATCTCATTTCAGGTCTGATGCTGATAATATAATTACAGAAGGTCTGGTTTTGACTTAGCAGACTGAGAACTAATCATGTTTGGAAATTAAAAAAGAAAAAACAAGTGTGATGACTGATGGATGTAATAAATTGGGACTTTCTCTACAGCAAAAATAATTTTCTCCAGCCTCTTCTATAGCACATATTTTCATATAACTTCTTTAATTGACATGAAAATGGACTTCTAATAAATATTTGCCTTCACTCGTCAACACATTTTCTTGCTTGTTTTCTATCAACATCCAGCAGAGGGAGCTTAATGCTTGGGGTGGAAAAAAAGGCAAAATTGTGTATTCAAATGGCCACTTGTCGTAACTCCAGTCAAATCAGATAATTGTGTCATTTGGTTACTGTGGGGAATAGTCAAAATTTCTTTCAGCTGTGGTGTGTGTTTAAAGTGCAGCCTGCGCTCTGAAGTCTGTGGAAGCTTGAGATATAAATAAAATTTAAATATGCTCCAAACGGCGCTGCTATTAACAATCTCCCACCTGCAGGTCCTAATAATTTATTGGTAGGAGCATGCACAAAAACACTTCATCACTGGCATGTTTATATTTTAACACCTGTAGGGCAGTACGATATGTAAATATCCAAAAACACAATCAATTCTCCCTGGTGTGAAGAAAGTAAATGCATGTAAATTTACACCCTCAGGTTGGTTTACAATGATTAATGTGATTTTTAACTTTAGCTGTTGATTTATGGAAGCTAGCCGATAATTTGAGTGTTTACAAATCTCATTTTGGGAAAGTACAAAAAAAAAAAGACCAGATTTATTTTTTAACCATTAACCTTTGAATTTCTAACAGAACAAACCAACTGCAGTAAAAATAAATACAATGTTTTTTTTTAGGGCTTTTTAGTTTATTTCTATACTTTTTTCTGTAATGAATACTCTAGTGGAATGTGTATATTACAGGATGTATTCTAGTCTTTGTGGCATGTCTCGCATCTTAACTTGAGGAGGGCGTAGGACCTGTCTCCTTTTTCGCAAACCTGAGCTGGTTTTTAGCCGTAATCAGATCTACTTGGGAAAGTGAGTGAAGAGAATCCACAATGCTAGTATGTGTGCTTGCATGCGTGTGTGTGTGTGTGTGTGTGTGTGTGTGTGTGTGTTTCAGTCGGACTTCCTCACCAATTTATTTTTTCCCCTGCATGTGCTCAGTCTGAGCCTTTGTGATTAAAAATACTTTAAGCCTGTGGTTCACAAAATGCGGTACAAATACCACTGGTGGTACTTGGAATCCTTAGTGGTACGTGGAGAAAATTTGTTTAAAACTATTTACAAGATTACAACTATTTACAAGTTAAATAACAAACAAATAACCACAGTTTGTCTAAGTGTGATGTAAAATTAAATTTTAAGTAGAGAAAACCAAAAAATTGGTGTTTTAAATTGATTTTTAGCTTCATTTGGAAACATCTTGAAACAAAAGTATTTTTGAGAACCCCTATGGAAACTAGTGTATGGTAAAGGATGTATAGTGCAAGCATCATTTAGTGTCCATACATCATTTGCTGTAGGGCTCTGCTGATGCAAGTGTAATTTTAAGTCTATGTAAAGCAGCAAGAAACGATTTAACATGTGCTTAAATTTATATTCAGTTGTGGTTTAGAAAAAAAAGTTAAGACTGCAGTGAATGTTTTCATCTATCTTAAATTGCAGCCTTCAACCAGTGTTAAAACTCTAGTCAATTTGCATGTTGTTTGATATGAATATAAACTTGTATTGTAGGTGGTACACAGAGCTTAGTATTTTCTGAAGTGGTACTTAAAGAACCCACCAATTGGTCATACTCACTTTCAAGCTAACTTCTTTCAAGTGTGATTTTGAAAGGCTTTATAAAACTCTGATTTAAATAATCAGTGTAGCACAGCAGCTGTTTGAACTTTATGTAAAAACCCCAGCTGGTCATTTCTTCTACAAAACCTTTAACAAAGGTCTGCTCCAAGTTCAAACTGGTCTTTCTAACTCTTAACAAAATAGCAGTGTATCCATGCGTAACGCCATTGTGCTTCATCAGCTCTGCCCTTGTTTACACATCAATTATTCAGCATCAGAAGTAGAATGTCAGCAAAACTCCTTTTTAAGCTTTTAAAACCGTATATATCTAATTGTTTGTAAAATGAGAAGGAAAAAGGGATATCCTGTAAGGAAAAAGAAGAAAAGAAAACAACCTGTCATACAACAATACAGGAATTGGGGAATCACCTTTAGATATACTAGAGTAGTTTAGTTTAGTTTGAATTTGGATTATGCAATATTGTGTATAATGATGTCATACCCTCATCAAAAACATATTCAGGGTGTTTCTTTTATTTTTGCATGTTTGAGAAATCCTTGAATCTCCTGCAGCAACAATGTGGAACTGCCTAAATGCTTGCTGGTACAAAGCACCGCCTATTTGTACATAGCTCCTCCCTGGATCTCAGTCCCCCAATCAAGCCCCCGCCCCCAGAGCACCCCTACCCTGAAGCATTGTTGTGATGACCTGCTGAAGTGGGATTGTCAGAAATGGTAAGAGTACCATAAAGAGACAGGCCAATTTCAAGATGTTTAGACAGGCTGTGATGCAAAGTCTAATTTATTTGCTAAATAAAGCATTTTCAGAACATCTGACGGTAACAGTTATTTCATTGTGGTATAGAATTGTGTCTGGAAAACGCACAAAAAAAACTTTCCCCTTTTAAATAAAGTGCATTTTTCAAAAAAAAAAAAAAAAACATATACTAACCCTAAATATGGTGTTACATTTTTTAGGGGTGGCCATTGCCACACTACAGGGCCCCCCCTTTTTTTGGTCGTGCCCCTGGAGAAAAGTGGAAAAAGATTGCAGACCTGTAAGTCTGCATTTATTTATTTCCTATCTGTGGAACAAGCCACAGCATCCTGGCTGCGGTCCATGTGCTCAGTAGCAGCGAGGCTCCCGTTAGGTTCAGCTGCTTGTTTTTCCTCCTGCAGCTGCGTCACTGCGGCGCAGCGTCAGTCTGCAGCGCCGGGGGCAGGGTGGGGGGCACAAGGAGAACCAGAGGGATGCGACACGACAAGAAGTTTTATAAAAATGCGGATCTGAAAAGGCTGGACTACAGTAGAGCTGCGGGTGGGACATCTTTGATGCTTGAGCTGCTCACACACATGCGCGCTCACACACTGGTTTATGCGTCAAACAGTCATCGGTCACTCCACCTGCATGATCCAGGTGAGTGCTTATTGTAAGGAAGGGCTGTGGGTGTGGTGACATTTTCCTGGTCTGGATGTGCAGAGCTGCATATATGCCTGCGCCAAACGGACAGATCGACGCAAAGCAGCGGAGCAGCAGCAGCAGCGCGTCCTCCTGTCATCTCTGTCTTCAGGTCCAGAGGGGGTCTGCTTTGAGGTGAGTCTGAGGTTTGGTTCTACACGTGACAGCAGGGATCGACCCCATCTGTTAATTGGTTTCTTCATTTATTTGCAAATTGATTTATTGAAACACCCACCACATGGAGTCTGTGTAGTTTTAAGATTTTCAGTTTTCATTTGGATCAGCCATAAAGTGTCATTTGGTCAAATTTGCTTGTTTAAAAATTCAAACTTTCTTTAAAAATATGGGAGCTTCAAAGTTACAAAGTCAAACAGTTATTACATACATAGTGTATTTATGATTTTTTATTTTATTTTGTATAGTTTGTAAGTTGTTTACCCATGATTTAAAAACAGCATGTACACCTGTTGGCCCCGCCCCCACCCCGTGGCAGAGCTGTTGACTTTTTCCTCAAAAATAAACAAAACTTACATCACACCTGGACACAGGTGTATTTGTAGGGTACAAACAGATATTTGGATATTTTAGAAGCCTGCTTTAGTGAAGAGGATGATCATGCAAATGGCTGTCTGCGTGTGTTAGCAAAATATCTCATGTACTATCAGATGCTTTTTATAGAAAGTCCAAAAAATAATCATATGTATTTACAAGTAAATAACTTTTGGAGTCAACCCCTGTCGAGATGTTTGAAATGGGAGCTGGAATTTTTACAAAACATGAGGTAATTAGGTGTTTTGGTTGCTGAGAGAAAAACCAAATACACAAAAATGACTGAAACGTTTTAAATATGAAAGTCAAGGTTATAAATCCAGATCAACTTCACTATCAGGGCAGCTTTCGTTTTGAAGCAGGTATCTTGAGTTTTGTTTTTTTTGTAAATTAAGTTGATTTTTCCACTCAAACAAACCCAGCATGCATACCCGCCCCCATCACCCCCACCCCAGGTGTTGACTTCTTCAAAGCCTGCTGTCATATCTAGACACAGTGCACCTGTACATATAGTCAAACATTTTTTTTTTCTCTGTTTGCTCAGAGACAAGTCGACACACTTTTGTTGTGAAAACAAACCGAAGGGAACATTTTGGTTTTGGTCATGTGGGGATTAAACTCGTCCTCTTTATGCAATAACAAGCATGGGAAATAAGTGCTGACAGTTTGATGTCACGTGGGAGCTGCAATGTTCATTTTCCCTGCGCTTTTAATTCCTCGTACTTGCTGAATTCTGTAAAGAGACGGAGGTTTCATGGGTCTGCTTGATTACCCCCTCAGGGCGCCGAGGTAGGAAAGAGGTGGGAAAGCAGCATCCCAGTCTCCTCTCATATCTGCTTATTAATAAGCACACAGCTAATAGTTTGTTTCTTCCAACTAGAGGTACATTTCCATTGTGACTTTTCAAACTGTAATTAGAGACACAGGGCAAAACAAGTTTAATTCATGCAATATATAAAATGTCCAGAACAAGATTATTATAAAAGTAGTAAAAGTTATCTAACTGAGGAAGCTAGTAGATTATGTTGAATCTTCATCTTATTGCAGTCTCTCATCCTTAGCAGCACATTAGTGACAGTGGAAAGAAATGACTCCCTTTTAGCAGGGAGAAACTTCTAGCAGAACTAGAGAAAGAGATACAAAATAATAATAATAATAATGAAAAACATGGAATGACTAGTCCAGGTTTGAATGAATGAAAACAAATTGCACATGCATATCATTACTTACGTTCACATCTTTATTCAAACCTGATCAATGTCAGGCTCCACAGTCCAGGCAGGTTTGGACTGATTCTGAAGTTTTTGTTTAAGCAGATCCAGCTTAAGTATCTGCTATACTTGTTTCATCCAATGTTTGCATTTGATCTTGCCTCTTCCTGCTATAATCAGGTACAAAATTACACTTTTGGAAACGGAGCAACAAAGGTAAAGGGAGAACCAAACCCGAGTATCAGTCCCGTCATGCTAGTATCGATGAGATCCAATATGTTGGTATACCACTGTTAATATTGGATGTTGGTGTAAATTTGGTCATCCTGGACATAAAATATATATAAAAGACAAAATAACTGGACATCTGTTTTGTAGCTGAAGATGCGCTGAGTTCCAGTTCTTTAAACTGGATCAATCTGTATAAATTTACCTTGATATAAACATCAGATAAAATGCAACTTAACTTAGTAATCACTTTGAAAAACCTTCGATATGCATTCAATTTAGTACCGCAAATAAAAAAGATTGAGGAAGAAATCAACAGCTCTGGTTTGGATTGGAAAAAATCTGATTTGTCCCATTCAGCCTGTCATAAAAAATCCAATATAGGTTGCAAATAGACAAAAAAGAACAGATTTGGATCACTTTTGCTTGCATTGTGTATATAGCTGTATTTTTTGTCAATATGTATACAAACTCCCAACAAATTTGGCACAAATGGTACAAGAAGAATGTGGAAATGTGTCATTCAGTGCAATTTTTATAGTGCAGAGCCAAAATATTGAAAAGTGTCATAGAAATACTGTCCAACAGCAATTAAAAAAAACAGTTTTATTATGACTATTATGGCTTTTCTCTTTATTGTTTTCCTAAAATTGACAGACTTTTCTGTCCTTTCTACACTCAACCTGCAGGATGAGCTTCAAAAACATGAGGGAGTACTTGGCCTGGCTCTACTACCAGTACCTGCTCATCACTGGCATCTACGTCCTGGAACCGTGGGAAAAGTCCATCTTTAACTCCATTTTTTTCTCGGCCATCGCCATGGTAATCTACACGTCATACGTATTTGTACCCATCCACGTGCGTCTGGCGCTGGAGTTTTTCTTGGGGATCTTTGGCGGCCAAACTGAGAGCACCATGGCACTTATGAACTAAGACCAAAAAAAGAAAAAATGGACGAAGGGACATATGTGAGTCTGTAAATCATTTCACGCAGCTTAACCCTTTAGCTTCTGTTGAGAACCACAGTCAGGTCCGTACACAAAGCATGAAGATTTCACTGGGATCGTCTGGACATCTGAGTCATAGTTTTTACATTCTAAAACCTCTGGCCTTACCCCGTGGTGTTACACAACAGTACTTCAATTTCACACCCTGATTGTAAAACTTTTGTACATGTCCTGTATGAATGCATACCTCCTACAGGTTTTGCATGATAGGGTCATGCATGCATGCTTATCTCACTACAAAACACTAGATTCTTTCCTCCGTGTAATTTTTAGACTACAAACTTCAGAGGGTTGTTGCATAATTTCATATTTGACAGGAGAGATGGCAAGAAAAAATACCCACATATAGGTGTAGTCCTGGTCTGGATCAGGATCACTTCTCTGTTTTTTCTCTTTCATTGATTTATTTTTCTGATTAAAATCTATCTTTGTGTTAAATGAACTGATCATGGGGTCAGACTGAGCTCATCTGCGGGCCGGATGTGGCCCCCTGGCCACCAGTTGATTAGCCCTATTTTAGAGTTCAGTGCTGTATTGCATGTAAAACTGATAACTGATCTTAAACTAGATAGTCAAGAAAAACCTCGCCCTATGCAATGGATTTTTAAATGCTACAATCATGACTGTGTTTATTCCACTTTACCAAGAAACATAAAAATTATTGCACAAATAAAAGCGGATTCGTCTCTTTATCTGCTTTTTTTTAACCCTGTTGGTATGTCAGAAAAGGTGTGCTCAGGACAAAGTATGAGTAAATATTGACATAACACACCTTTGTGTTCAGGCTTTGCTTTGTTCATAACATACTGTAGCTTTACTCCACACGTGTTTGCTGTCTCATGCTAAATATCAAATTGCTGCGGGAAAACGATATGCTTGACTAAAGAAACTGTCTTCCCTTCCTATAGTTGATCTATAGAAAATAACCCAAAGGATTTAGTTTTAATGTGTTTAGTAGTTCTGATAAGCTTTGTGCAATGTTTTCTGCTTAAAACATCTTGAATTATTTATGATTTGGATCAAGGGTTTCACTCATAAAGCATGATCTCTGATTTAATTTTATTTATATGAAGTTGTATATTTATATGTACTGGTAAATGCTTGGCTGGTTACAATGTCAATTACCAATGTTTTTTTATTATTAATTATTTATGTGTATCTCTTGTGGCCATAAATAACATGTAATGTTTCCTTTTGTTTGTCTCTCTACCTTAAAGTGCTTTTTATATTGTACACAGATTTTATTATGTTCCTACAATTTTTTGATAAACATTTCTTTTAGTAACTTATATTTCCAATGAGAACAAAGAGATCTGAAAGACCTTTTTTATTTTTGCTAAACTTCTTATTTATACAGCATAGCAACACACTTCATTCATCACAGAATAAAAAAATTGAATGATTCTAATGTGACTATTTTTTGTCTTATCAAGTATGTAATTGTATGTAAGTATGTAATTGTTTTAGGTGTTTGTCTGTTAGCAAAATAATTCACAAGCTATTATATGGCTTTTAATGAAACTCTGAATCACTGGATGTGCCAGTAATCATTTTTAAGGTCGATGTTACAACTAATCAACCCTAGAAACAGAACATTGACCCATAATGCCATCTGCTTTACAGACACTGAGTTAAAAATTGGTGAGAGAGTAGATGAGCATCATCTACAATAACCAATCACACGAGATCTTTTGTTAAACAATTTTCAGTGTTAGAGAGAAAACTGTTGTATTCACGTAAAAACTCCAACATGTAAACAGAACCTCAGTTCTAAGTGTTTTTGTCTCGTTGGACATACATAATAATGAAATATATTTATTTAAGTTGGTAACTTTGAAGTTAAAGAACAAACGCTTTGAGATTCCACATCTACGTCCCAAAAGACTGTACCACATGAAATGAATTCACACAATAAGAAGAAGAGCCACCAAACCAGTTCTCCTGAAATGAGGAATGAATGCTCAGGGGTTTTGTTTACCATGCATACATCTGGTAACAACCTATTCTTACAGTGCTGCTGACTCAAGGCGGACCATTTCTTTCAAAAAAAAATTTTTAAAGAAAAAGTAAAAGCAAATGACTTGTTTCAGTTCAGCTACAGAATAGAAGTCCAGTTGCTTATTTACCATCTGGATGACTGAAAATCCACACCAGCATACGGCCGCTTTCTTTAGTTCAGTGTAATATAACCACTTTCATGTAGAACAGGGTCAGACAAATAGGTTTGAGATAGTAAATAATTTCTTGCACAGTTATAGAACCAGGAAGGTGGATAAAGTAGCAGATCAAGCACTGACAGGACAGCTGTGTTTATGAGTTGTAACTCAACATCTCTGCCTTGTACTTTTCCAGGACGTTGGAAGACATTAGGGGGCAACACATTCAGCCCAAAACGCTCAAGCATGTTCCCAAATTCTATTCAAGTCCTTTGTTTTCTGTTCTTATTTTTGTTTACCCCTCTCTTTTGACATGAAAAGTTTTTTTTTGTATTTTTCCATGCATTCTTGTGTGACATGGGATTTATTTCAACCTAAGTTTCTTAAGGACCGTTCACCCTGCTCACATCAGTTTATGTCCCATGAAGCACCAGGGGCACCACCAAGGGGGCACCAGGAAGGGCAATGACCACCCCTAAAAACAGTTTTATATACATATATATATATATATATATATATATATATAAAACATCAGTAATTGCAGACTTGTTACTCATGGAGAGAAGTCTGGTGTATTGTTTCTGTTGTGTTTACATGTGTCCTGTTACTGTTTCAACCAAACAAAAAGGAGCTGGAGGGACGGAGGAGGGGGACTTCTAGCAATTGTTGTGTCTGCAGTGAGGTCCATGACACCAAGAAACACACACACACACCTGTTTGAGTCAAAACTGTCAGTATTAAATTCACATGAAAACCCCAGAAAGTGTTTAAATATTGATACAATTAGTGACGTCCACTCTGGCCTGCACAATTCTTTCTCTAAAACTCCTTCCATAGTTTACTGCAGGTGAACCATGACAATGGACATATCAACAATATTCTGTTCAAATACCAAACAACCTAAAAGTCATTTGTTTATCTATCTCTGTAAGGACCATGCGTTGACTTCCATTCAGCTATCATTCATTTGTATATCCAACCCTGACCCTTGACCTAACCTAACCCTAATTTTCATACTTGACCCTGACAACCAACCCCAATCCAATCCCCTACCTGTGCCTGGACTCTAATTTTAACCCTTGAACCTGATTTTAAGTCAGACTCTGACAACCCGAAACTTAACCTTTATCCTTTAACTGGACTTTAAACCTAACCGATTAACCCCTGATGAGGGACTGCAGTGGAATAAGTGGTGCTGGAGTGTTCAATACAGTGAAGGACTATGCACTAAATTATGTCACCTTTAGCCACACCCTAGCTTAAACTCAATTCACAAAGCCTAACCCTCCACCCAAAATGATCATATGAGATCCTGGCTTTGGCCTCCCAAAGTATCAGTGGTCCCTGACAAGTTGGTGAGTATTGAAAAGACAAACACACATTTGTGTCATTATTCTCAAGATATTCAAAGCATTTTTCCAATTAAAAAAAATTAACATCTGAAACCTACGTTGTTTAAATTTTAATTCTTTTTTAATAGTGGCATATAAATATTTCACACTGACTGTCATGACAGATTATAAAATGTTTGCATGAAATCACAAACTCCAGTGATAATAAATGCTCCTCAGTAGTGATATAAAAACATTGTATGTTTTCAGTGCATTAATACATAAACACATTTTTAGCACAAAGTCACGTCGTCTCTCAGCTCAGAAAGAATAATTTGGCACATCAACGTACTTTCACACCTCAGTTGTTTCACGTGAACAAAAAAAACAATGTGAGAAGTTTTCTTTACGACACAATCCTGTGATTCAATGTGAAAATAGGTTTTTGAGTTCCTTATGGAAAAAGATCTGTATTATTAACATAAAAAGGCAGCACCTGGTGATAATAGTGTATTACAATGCCATTTAGCAGGTTTGTTTGAAGTATCATTGTTTGTATGTGGGTGTGTTTGTCTGTTGTAGTGTTTCAGTGGAGCTTGTTCAAATAGTCTTTTGTCTGTCTTTCCT
>JARVGW010000624.1:13793407-13805331 GCA_031762495.1 Anablepsoides rubrolineatus | reverse complement strand
TTCTTCATTTTATTTCAAACTCCTGCTCAGTTGTCTCTGCTCAACAGGGCTGCAGCTGCGATGATGTAACAGACGATATGACGGTAGAGGGTAAATTTCTACTGTAGGCCAACTTCATACTGTTTCTACCGTCTACCGCATATACCGCGCAGCCCTCTCAAATCTCAAAGCAAAACATACATTGTGTTTATCAGAGGTAAAACACACCAAACACACACTTCCTGTCTCGTTAAAATCTCACCTCAACTCCTTCTTGACCTCTTCATAGTCAGCTTGACTTTCCAGTTTCTCCTCCAGTTCCTGCAGTTCACAAACAGATTTAAAAAATTTAATATTTTATGACATGGGTCCATTTCAAAGACTTTAATCTATGCAATTATAAATAAGAATCCAAATATTCTTGCTTAAATTTTTAGCTTAAACCACTCTCCTCCCTCCCCTCTAATGGTGCTGTATGTTTTTTTGTACCTTCAGAACTGCAGATTTGCTGCTCAGCTGCTGCTCCAGCTGTGAGATCTGGGAGCTGGTGGTCTCTCGGAGTTTAGTCAGGCTGGCCTGCAGTCTCTGGACATCCTCCACCAGCTGGGCGGTCTCCCTTTCTTTGGCCCTGAGCTCCGCCTCCAGACTTGAGTGGGATGCTGCCTCCGCTACTTGCTCCTGCAGGTCAGAGAAGTCTGCAGATTTATTTATTTACCTAAAACGTAACTAAACATATGCTATTTATTTATACAAAAATCCCCATAATATAAACAACACCCTCTCCTTCAGAGAGGAATATGCCAATAAATAACAAATGAAAACTACTCTGCACTGCAGCAAAGGTAATAGTTTGGCGCACCAACAGTCTGACTCTGTTGTTAATTTGCTTTTTGGTTTACAAGCCTAATAAACCATGTTATTTATTCACCAATCATGTTCTACCAAATTGGTAATACCATCACTGGTGATGCAGGAGTCTAACTTCCATAGATAAATACGCATTTTTATTGTCCCTATGGGGAAATTTGGCACGGACCACACAATGCCCTGATCCATTAACATTTAAATGATAAATGCACCCATTTAGGACTACGTGATCAAAAACACCAATGTGAGGATAATTCAATTAAAAATAAACTTTATAACAAAGTAAAAATCTATAAATGCTTACAATAAATAAATGCAGTATCAAACAAATTGTGATCTCTAACTTCTTAAATTAGTAGATACAGTGATGTGAAAATGAAGGCTTTATCCAAGCCCCCTCAGCTACTACCACATCAAACTTTAGCTCAATGTGAAACAGAGAGTGTTGTTTTTCTGTTTGCTAAGGCTGATTTGCTTTAGCAGGTAATTGTCTTTCAACGCAGTGAAGAATAAAAGTTTTGAGTTTATCAACAGCTTTTTGTCAACCAATCAGTGAACAAATAAAACGCGTTACCGAGTCGGGGTCAGCCTTGGATGGACTGCTGGGCTGCTGGGATTGGTTACTCAGGGACAGCTGCTCTCTGAGGGACTCTGCCTCCCTCTGAGCTGCTTCTGCTCGCTGGAAGGAAACAAACATATGTGAAACAAAAATCCTGAGTTGTTTCTTTTTTATACTGGTGTAAATTCTCAGTCATCTAGGACATGTAATCATGGCGGGTTGAAACTGTTGGGTTTATTTTTTTATTCCTGAAGATGTTCTCGTCTTTGGCTCCTTAGTTAAAACTGAGGAAGCTCCTTGATTTAGAAGCGAACATCTTCAAGAATCAAAAACAAAGTCCAGGTCCTTTAATTAAACTCTCTCAAAAATAACTCAAATGCTTCATTCCATTTGATTTAGCATTAAGTTCGGAGAAACCCTCTCAGTTTTAAGTTTTTCCTCCCATCTAAACATCGTGAAACTAATTTAATAGATATAAAAAAAAAGGCAGAATAACAGCTTGTGCACCTCTGGGTCAATGATCACGGAGCTGTTTGTGACACGTTTTAAAGAGCACACCACACGATTGTTGGGCAGAGGGGTAATAAAATTTATAAGAAAAGATTTTCCATTACACAATGTGCCTACACCTTTATACTGTGGTGTGCTGGTTGTATGGGGGGAAGGGAGCCAAAACAAATATACAGAAAACAAAAAGAACTGAAATAACAGTTTTATAATTAAAAATAGAAAATTATCCCACTGAACTTAGATAATTCCCTCTGCCTTATATTTAGAACCACACAGCCATGTTCTGTTTGGAGAATCATCTGCAACACAGGCCAACTTCCCATCATTAGAAGTTACAGGGAGCCGATTTCACAGCGTTTCTAATTGCAACCACATTGAGAGCTGTTTTTGACTGGGTGGGAGCTAAAGTGCTAGTCGCGAGAGGAGAAAAAAAAACACCCTGTTTTCTATTTTCTTCTTATAAAAGCATATAAAAAGTCTGAGTGAGCTGCAGGCCATGCTGTCACCCTGCGTAAACCTCAGATCAGAAGTGTGAATAGTGCGTTTGTGGCATTATAGTTGAAGCGTTAACCTTTGGGCTAATATTAACATTACATGCCTATGCTACCCCTTTAACCAAAATCATACTCTTGGACTAACAATGAAAGTTAATAACAATGACATTAACAGATAGTACAGGAATATTTAACTACACAAGGGTGGGGGTATTTCAGCTGAATGAGTAGGTGTGGAGAAAAACAACGTAAAACAAACTGACCCTCACGGTGATAAGCAAAGTCATTACATGTTCATGTAGGGCAAATTTTTACAGATAGTGAATCTGTAAGCAAATCTGTTTGATAGCTCATATTTTTCTTACTTCTAAAAATATTGTAAACCAAAAACAAAAGCAGGCTGTTAGAAAAACAAGCACATCTTGGGTTTAAGCAAGTCAAAAATACATGATGCTTTTTCTCCCTTTCTTTCTTTAAGAAAGAACTCAATAAATCCTTTAAACAGCTGGATATTAATGTTACTGAAAGTAGAACAAATGGTGCGCTTGTTCAGGCCTATTTTCAGGCACAGATTAATGCACATTTGGTACTCAGGTGAATATTTTCTGCAGCAAGACAGCCAGAGTGAGGTCAACTAAAAACAGCACGAGCCATGTTTAACATTAAAGAAATGTGCTGCGCAGTGCTGTTGTGACTCGGTCATACGGTCTTTATTTTAGACAATCGTCAAGGTTTTGGCACAAATGAGTCAGATTTACACTAATAAGACCGGACAGGTTTAATGTTTTGGCATTTGGTGACAAAATGCACAAAGTTAATGAACTAGAGAATAATTTTAAACATTACTTGTTTTTAAAAACAGGCCGTTTAGCATTGAGTGGGTTACCTGATTGGCTCTCTCCAGGTCTGTCATCACCATCTCAATCTCATCAACTCTGAAAAAGATCATTATTATTAATCTAAAGAAAATCACAGAACATGAGACTAAAGAGTCTCAAAATGAGATTACAAAAAAAACAAACAGGGGATAAATGCGTGGACAATTCCCAGAATGAAAAGAACACTAAACAATTATATTCAGAGGACACACATTTAAAGAATGCTGCGTCCATTAAGCTACTGTCTAAATTTCACCTTAATCCACTGATTGTGAACTCCAATACCCAAACAGCTTGTATGCGTGCATACATGTATTTAAGTGTGTCTTTGCGTGTGGGTGTGCACATGTAAGCTCCTAAAACCCAGGCCACACTAAAACAGAGGGATTACATTAATAGAGCTCTAAGTCCTAATACAGCAGACTAATCTGCTATGAAGCTGTGTGATTGTGTCTGACTAATGGTCTGGATGGAGGCCAGGGTTCACCTCTCACTTGCTAGAGGTCAGACGTCAAAATACAGCATCGTAATTCTCATAGGAGTTTGGAAATATTTTCCTCCATAAGTGATGTGAAAACCTACCACTTGCCTACAAGCAATAAGATAAAAAACAAACAAACATGGAGGTATTAAAGAAAAATCCAAACAAATTGCCAATTATTGTCAAACTGTATCTTTGAAGTGGGGTTCTGTGGAAAACTTATAAAAAGTTAATATCTTACCTGTCATGGATCGCCCTTTGAAAAATCTCAGTTTGTGGAAACAGTTTAATTCTGACTGAATCGACAAGCTAACAGGTAGCTCGAGACTAAAGTGAACTATTGATGAATTAAAACAACTTCAGTTTAAATTTTGTATAATATTTGATTAGAACCTTTACAATGTGATCTGACTTGCATTACATAATGATACACAGATTTCTATAGTTATTTGCAGCAGCTAGCTGTAGCACTTTCAGTGCAACCTGGTGATTACCAGCATTATTATTCCATCAGGAATCATAAAATCAGATTATTTTCTAGCCATATTCTTTAAAACAGTACTGGCATAAAATAAAATAATTTAGACTGAAGTTGTTGTCTTGACCCCACTCGGACCAGCCATTTGCTCATCAATCTGTCAGGATAAAACCACTTTGATGAAGTCATTCAAAGGGCTACCTACCACAAATATGTGTTCATAACCTTTCCACAAAACTCCACCTAAAAGCACCTTAATTATTATTTAAAATCTTCACAAGAAGTTTCAGGCTAAACACCACAAACTATTTATATGACTAATTATAGTCAACCTCCCTGGTAATTAATACTGTGTGCGTCTGTGCCCATATAAATCACATTTTACCTTACAATGTAGCACAAACATAACCTCACAAACAGCGTTCAGTGTAGCGCAAAGTTGCACTGCTTATGCTGGCATGTTTATTTAAAACATTACATACAGACAAGAATACACGTGCAGCACTGAGTGCAAAGATGTGAGCACATATGTGCGCTGCTGCGTCCATTAAGACCTTTTGATTTGACTGCAGTCTTTTGATAGTGAACCCAATAGCCCACGCAGCCTTTGTATTTGTGTGTCACAGTATGCGAAACAGTGTTATGTCCCATAGGCTAAAGTACTACTGATTTGAATGTGTTTAACAAAACAGACACGGTTGATATTAGGTCAACGTTGTGCCACGGGCAATGCAGCGAAAGGAATCAGATGTGGGCGGGAGAGCTTTTCACTCGCTGCCTTTACTCCTTTCCTTAGTAGTTAAAAGGATCTGGTGTGTGTTTAAGCAACAGAACAGTACACTACCTCAATGGCTTTTATCCTGACTTAAGCTATATAGTGTGCGGGACCCACGTGTGCACTCAGCCCCTTCTCCCGCGCACACACTAATGTGAGGTCACGGAGCCAACAAGCTAGAAAAGCTTGTAATGGAGAGCGTTTATGGGTAGTAATGCAACCCAAATACAGCGGGCTGCTCTCGCTCCAAATGTGATCATTTAATCAAAGTACAGATGCACAAAGTCTTCTTAAATAACCTTTGGATTTGGCTGTATTTGGGAATTATAAAGGCAAAGCTAGAGGCTGAGGGCCAAAGCAGATCACAGGGAAGGGATTTTCTGCATATCCTGATACAGTCAGTCAGTCGCTGAGCAGGGCAGGAACTGTCCACGGCCTGCCAACGCACCCAGTGGAATCAAAGCCTCAAACACTCAACAATACAGTGAGATCAGGTCTTTGGTGACATCAAGTTACTTTTTTTTCTCCCATAAAAAAAACTCTACTCAACAGCCACACAGAGGCGCTAGAAAGTAGGTGGACAAATGCACTAAAAATCACATGAATACACAAAAAACACACCACAGAAACACACTTCTTTTGTGCCATGAAAGCCAACGGATGCACCCAGTGACATCAGCGTAGGACTTCTGAAACAAACCCAGAGCCTCTAAGCCCCTACTGTACTTCCTCCATCTCAGACTAGCCTTTTCATCTCTTATCTCCTGCTCCTCACTCAACCGCTCCTTTTCTTTTCCACCCTCTGCCTGCCTCTATTCCTTCCCCCTCCTAAACACACTGCCCTCCACTTTTTGCCCCCGCCTTTTCATCTCTCTCTCTCTTATTTTCTCCTTCCACCTCTCATCTTTTCGCTCGCTCTTCTTCGGCCTCTGTCCTCGGTGCCAGCAGGATATTCCCCCTGATTTAGTTTTTCATTTCCCTCCTCTATCGCACTCTTATCCCTCGGTTCCTCGCTGAGGCCTCGAGCCCCTGGCTTGCTTTTTGCCCCCCTCCCAGCTTTCATCACTCCATTCCTTTTCTTTCTGTGGCTTTCTCCACATTGCGTTTTCACAGTGTGTTACCTTGGGGATTTCAAGGAGGCTTAAAGAAAAGCTAGATGTGAGTGTCTGAGTGTGTATACGTGTTGCACCATTTTATTTTTTTGTGGGTACTTAAGACGGACACAAGAAAAAAAAAAAGGGGGGAGATCCACAGCTGGCTAATTATCTGCAATTAAATGGTTATCAGCATAGTTACACAGATAAATTTACACACAAAGATGAAGAGGAGCTGGCATGCACACGCACTCTTAAAGCATCCTGTGGGGCCCAGAGATCAATATATCATTAATCTTTAACAAGGACTAAACGAATAAAAAACGGCCAGCCAGACCCTTGCAGCGCAGACACAGACAGGGGGGCTACGCTACAGCTACAGCCTCACCAACGGCGTGCTGGCGCTCACACACATTAGGCACTGCACCTAAAAATTCACAGGGTGTGTCAGCGCGCATTTTAAAAGGCAGATTACCCAAATGCAGCAGGAGGATGGAGGAAGGGAGGCGAGGTGGGGGTGGGAGGTTTGTCACACTAAGTCCTCCTCACTGGGAAGTTTACAGTGAGTTTTTGTAGTGGAAAAAGTGCACGATACGAATGGCGTCTGTGCTTTTTTTTTTTGCCGCACTAAAATATATGCAGTTAAAGGGTTAAAAGTTGTGTTCAGCCAAACACTGGCGATTTGCTCAGCCAAGCAGTAAACGGAGGAAGGACTCCAAGGACTGGGAGGGTGCAGGGTTAGAGAGGGTTTGTGTGCGCTTTAAAGCGTTGCATTAAAATTTCAGATCACAGCACGCCACATAGTCAAGGACCCTGACTGCCTCGGGCTCACGAGTGAGCGAGCGTGTGTACTTGTATGTGAGTGCATGTGTGTGGATGTGGGCGGGCATGTGCTTATTAGTTTCTGTAAGCAAATGGGGGCCGACTGTGAACGTCTTTTCAAATTTTTATTTATTTTTTCTCCCCCTGACATTAAAGGAACAGACACAGGCAAGGGGAAAAAAAGGAAGTTTCAAAAAGTAGAAGAGGAACGTATTCAGGGAGCAGAAAGACAGGGAGTGCCCACTAATAAAAAATAACTATTGATTAGTGCCACTACACTGCATGCAATATCTTCCTATGGCCTTTCCACTAACACAAACACACAATGTGAAAGATAAAAGACAAAGCGTGGGAGGTAGAAAAGAAGAAAAAAAATATTCTGAGGAAGACAGAAGAGGGATCGATCTGTTTTTAACAGCCAATCAATTTAACAACTCTGGTAATGGAGAGACACAGCGAGTCTGGGGCACAGTAAACGGGACTGGAAGGGGCAGGTTTTAAAAGCCAAGTTGATGCCCTGCTGTACTTTGTGCATGCACGCAGGACGCCCTTGACCATTTTATTAACAGCCCTGTATTTAGAACAGGAGTTCAGGTTTCACTGCGGCGCACCAATTATCAATAAAGCACCATAAAATCTCCCCGTTTCTTCCCCTCCCAGAGCCGTAACTTTTCAGCTTTTTTACGAAAGAAGTTCGGACGTTCGACTGGTTCTGGTTCCCACTGCGACCCCTGGGGGAGTGAGGGAGTGTGAATGCCATAAAGTGGCACTTCACAGTGTGGAGTGCAGACATGGAAAAGCTTCTGTTCTCATCCCGGTCTTCACCATAAGATCAATAATGATACATGCACACGACTCAAGTAACTGAAGATACCCCATCTTTCAGAACCTGTAAGAATACCTGTGTGGTTTTAGGACCAGGATCCCAAAGTGAACTTCCTCCCTCTGTCATCATTCAGATAAATCAGAGAGAGAGAGAGAGAACTCTAAACTGCATTACAAAATAAATCTATTTTGATGCATTGCCTAGGCTGCAGAATGCATTAGAATCCGGTTCAGTATTTACAGTGCGTGGGTAATGCTGGGATTTGGAGGCTGCTGAGCGTTGTGGGAGACATTCCAGCTGTTAGGGAGAGAGAGAGAGAGAGAGAGAGAGAGAGAGAGAGAAGGAGAGGGTGGTGGTGGGGGGTGTTCCAGGGAGAAGGATTCACTAAACAGGAAGATTATGTCAAGAACAGAATACAGAGGAGTCAGAGGGTAGAAGTCTGACACAAACACACAAGTCGACTGGCGAAACACGTACTTTGCTGTAGATTCTTCATCATACTTTGTCTTCAAATCAAAGAGCTCAGCCTGAGTTGTTTCAAGTGCTGAAAAAAAGATGGAGAAAAAAAAGAAGTCAACTGCACTTTCATCTGCTTGAAGTCAGCTTCCGAACAAAGACTTGGGTTCACATTCGACAAGAAAAACTTTGTTATAAATCCAAATTTTGGATTATTTCACAGAAGTGAATTCTAAAGTTAGCCCTTTGTCTGTGTTATTATTTCTCCTCCTACGGGTTTAAAAGAACGCTTACGCTACCAAACTATTAACCTCATCAACCACACTCACCTACTCCAGATGAAACAGATTACACCTAATCGTTTGTTTTCTTTTTACAGGTCTGAACATTTAAATGAGAAATCTTACAAACTTGAAGTGAAGTTTTCATTAGATTTATCGCTAACCCCACCTCTTTTTTTCGGTAATAAGCACATTTGTTAGGAATTTGACTGGACCGGATCGGCTGGTACCTGTCTGAAGGGACTGGACCTTGGTTTCGGCCTCTTTCAACCTTGAGGACATGGAGTCCTGGCTTTCCTGGAGTTTCCTAAAGAGGTGAGAAAAGAGAGAGAAAAAAAGAGAACAGGAAGCAGAAAGTCACAGTTAAAGAGATAGTGACTCTGTTACTCTTTGGGTTCACACTTCGTGGCAACTTTTCTCAGTTTTTCCCACCATTTCTGACGAGTTTTCCCCCCACTAAAATCCTCCCCAACACAACCCACTCCTCATTAAGCAGCCCTATTAGGCAGGAATGTCTGGCCACTGGGGCAAGCTGCACCCAGGGGTGGGTGGAGGGGAGGGCAAGGGGCTGAGTCAGAGAAGAGGAGGGGGGCAGACAGAAAACCACACGGATAAAATAGATTCATTCTTAGCACATAAAAAGTTGGGCTCCGCTGAGAAATTGCTGCTGTGTGTAAAAACATCAATAATCTAGCACAAATACCATCTTTATGACACCCTTTGATGCCCCCCCTCCCTTCTCCGCCAATCTGTCTCTCCTGTCATCTCTATTTTTCTGCCCTCTGCTTCATCCTTTCATCTCAGTCTCTCCCTCTCTCTCCTTCCCTCACTCCTTGCTGGAAAAAAATGCATCAGGAGGTGCCATCCATTTACTACCCCTCTCAGACACAGGAAGTCAGCTCTCAGCAGACAGGAAGAGGCCTATAAAACTCTGACGTACAGGAAACACAGTTGGACAATTGATCCTCGACCGAAAATCTAAAACGCTTTAATTCACCTTCTTAAAGTAAACAAAATGACTTAAAAAGGCTAAATCTAAGATTGGTAATGTTCTGTTTAATAATTCAAAATCTTATACAAAAGATTTTTCTTAATAAAATCACTATAAGAAGTTTTTTTTCTCCACATTCAGGTCAAGTGTCAAGTTTTAAACAGTATATTATAACGAAAACAACCAAATTAACACTTGATTTCAGATTTCCTACCATTATATTAATGACTTTTTCTTGTGTACCAAGTTTATTCAGTTATTTCTGTTAGAAATCACAAATGTTTATACTTCACAGCTGGAGAATATAGTTGGTGTCTGAGGTAATACAGGCTTACAGATATCATGAGCTGGTTTCTATCACTCCAGGATCAAATAACAAGCCAGGGAAGGAGAAAAGAACCCTGCATCAGATGTTGGCTGAGATAATATGGCTGCCCACATCTCATGCAATTAACCTAATTGTTTTTACGTTACCCGGGGCCCCTCCTGGGGAGGGACACTTGAAGAGCATTTTTGGGCTTGATAGGAGCGATTATGCCATTTCAGCAATCAGATCAATTGCTCAACATTTGCTCAACATGCAGTGGCACTGTTGAGCTATTTATTACAGCTACAGGTTTCTCATGGAGCCTCCTGTTAGTAAAGCAGAAAATTCAAGGTACCTTCTTGTTTTAACATTTTAGATCTCTCTTTCAAGGTCCCCACCACTTTTAAGATCCCAGTACAAACACTGGAAATATTTATTACGTAAATTTGAATCTACACAAGTTACCAAGTATGCAACCGTCAGTTTTTGACAAATGTTTTTGGAAAGATTGTAGTTTTAGTTATTGGAGCTTGAACAGAACAATTACAAACATAAATAACTTTTAAAAGATTATAAATATGTTATTTGAATTGTCTCTGTTTAAGCTTGGCTTCTTTTTTAGCTTTCAGTGACATCAAGTTTACTCTGGTTTATTTTATTCCATACATTGATTAGACTTTAATTTATTAAATTAAGTGACTGTCTGTTTTTATTTATAATGAAAAAAACACTCTGCTAGTTCAGAACAAAATGTGTTGAAACTCATCACTTAAAACATGGTCTGGAAGCAGAAATGTTTTTCTATACTCAATTTTCTAAACTTTTTTATTTCTAGAAAATCCCAAAAAATTCTTAACTGTTTCATACTTCTTTAGGCTCCGTAGGAACCCTGATTATTATATCAAAATGTAGTTACTGACTCCATCCCTCCATCCTAAAAATGACCCAAAATATTTAAAGGGCTGGATCTATTGACATTAAAAACTTTAGATTATTGAACATTGTTTCCTAAATTTTCTTATTATAGACTGATGAAACTGATAGTAATTACTCTAATAGTTATTTAAGCTGTTTGTATCTTTATCTGAATTATTAGCAATTATTTGAATGCTTTAATCAGTAATAATTTCAGTTGTAAGTTTCAGCAATCATTATTTTGTAGTTGAAATGCAGAAAATTGGTCAAACTTAAACCCTAGACAACTAGGTTATCTCGAGAGAAATATTCAAGAAGGTAATGAGCAACTATCTGATGTTTTGCTAGATATTTACAATAAAAGGGTAAAAGAATTATTAGTTAATATATTATTAAAATGTGAACAAGTATTTAAACCCATCATTCAAAGATGAGAACTGACACTTCTGCCCGAGGGCACAAGGATCCAGAGATCTAAAATAGCAACATGAGTGGTGGGGGAGAGGAATAATTTCAAGGAAAATACCAGCAGAACTCCAAAAAATATAGTTATACCTCTCTTTTTCTGCATAGTCATTGTGAAGCTGGAGCTGCTTCTCTTGGGCCAAGTTCTCAGCCTGGTTCTTCAGAGTCTGCTCGTACTCACGGATCTTCTCCTTCAAGGCCTTAATGGTCACCTCTGATGAAGCAGAGAAAAACAAGAGCTCAGAGGAAGGAAATGCAGGCATTTTGCGAGAACACATAGGAAAAACAGACTCTGGTTGTTTCCTAGATGTGATAAATGGCAGCGGTGAAGATGATGCTTTTGATGGGGGCGTTTTGACCTCTGCTAAAGAACCAGCACTTCGTATCCCACATTCTTCCTCTGCAAGACGAACAGATGAAGACCTCAGCCCCTTTCAGCTCCGGCCTAATCTTTACATCCGTTGCTGGTACAGAATATTCAATTACTCGCAGTAGATATGTTGTATTCATTAGGGCTGCATTAGAAGTGAAATCCCACCACTTGCTGACGGCTGAGCTCTGTACAGAGTGCCCTGAAATAAATCTAACACATAACTGGAGTAATAAACAGGCGTCTGCGCATGAAAGAGTGTGTTTGTGTGTGTTTTTTCAGAGGAAGATATAAGTGAGTGAGACAATGATTTAAAGCATTGCTGCCTGATGCTTTGGACTGAGGGCTCTGAGCACTCTGTGTGTGTGTGTGTGTG
>JARVGW010000624.1:13761967-13786611 GCA_031762495.1 Anablepsoides rubrolineatus | reverse complement strand
TATTCTATTCTATTCTATTCTATTCTATTCTATTCTATTCTATTCTATTCTATTCTATTCTATTCTATTCTATGTTGATGTATTTCAGTTTGGTAATCTTCCAAAGATTTGGTAAAAATAAAGTTATGTTTCATTTTACAAATATTTTTTGGTACAAAAAGCATTTTAATGTTCATTTTGATGTATTCTGAAATATTATGTTGGCTTTTTAAAATTATTTTTAGCAGGCATTTTAAAGTTCAAGGGAATCTCTTGAGTAAATCTAGGAAATAGGATTTGGCTGAAAAGTCTTACCTGGGACATCGATAATTTTTTTGTACACGTTCAAGAAGGCGGCCTCTGCTTCTTTACTTCTTTTACTCAAGGCATCAATCTGAAAAAACAAAAACAAAAGTAACGGTTAATAATTATCAGTTACAGCACCTCAGATCTGAGCGTCAGAGGAAGGCCTGTTAAATTCACAGCAAGAGTAGTCGACATATCTGTCTATCCTCACTATGCGTTGGTATGTTGCCAGCAATCACAGCTGTCTTAGCAGTGGCTGCTTTGGTGTTTCCTTCGTGAAGCCAGTTCAGCTGTTCAGCTGCTGACGGACGCATTTCGTTTGCCGTGCACCAGAGTGCGTCTGTCTGTCTGTCCTCGATTGAGTGTGCCCAAGTCCATCAGTCAATGTGCGTATATTAAAATAAAAGGGGAAAAAAGTCTGTGTTCGTTTCCCCTCCAGCACGCTGACATCATTAAACAGCTGGCTCAGTCTTTCCAGCCACAGCAGGGGCAGATTATTCAGTCAGCTTTTAGTAGCAATACAGTGTGGATCCATTACTGATGTAGCCATTAACACAAGAGGGCACGGCATGCGCTCCATCACCAATATTATTGAAACGGACAGTATTAGGTTGGATCTATAAAAGATTAAATCCGAGAATTGCACAGAGAAACGTGTAACACTGTTGTCAATGCTGCAATACGAGGCAATGAGCTCCACTACAGTCCCTGTGGGCACGCTTCAATATGAGAATCAGACACAGTAGGCGAAACACATCTGAAATCACGTCTAAATTGAGGGAAGCAGATGCCAAATAAAGACATTCAGATGGTGCTACTGTACCGGGCAGAGCTACAGCCGACTACTCTGGCTCAGGCACTCAGACTAAACAGCCTTGTGATTCGAATCCAACTCCTCCAGCATATTCACAACTAGAAAGAAAGAATACGAGACAAAAGCCTATATAAGTCCAAATATAAAGTCTTCACATTCCCAGCCAAGCCAGTAGTGGAGTTGATGGGTGGTTTAGGGGTTCCTGCCACTGTAAACAGAACAGGCTACATGTAATACTGCCTGGGCTCCTATGGGAACCTAATAAATCTCTTCACATGGCTTTGATTCACTCTAGTTTTTTAGCCGCAAAACATCTGGCCCTGAGTAGGCTGGTGCCAGCACCCCCCCCCCCCTTTTTTTTTTATTTCCGTGTCTTTCTCTCAGTCTATATCTTGTCACTTGCATGCTCTGACTCATTCTTTTTTTCCCTCTCCGCAAATCTTTTTCAGTGTCAGTCTTTCTCACGTGTTTCTCTGTCACACAACTATCTTATCCTCTTTTTTCCCCTCACACACAAATAAATATGTAACTATACTCATACATCTTGGTTTCAAAACGTGCTGCATCATGTACTTCATGTTCTTTTTTTTCCCCTCCTGAGTGACTGCGTATCATCAGGATGCTCTGACGCAAGGCCATCAATGGAAGATTAAATGCCAACACAGAACATGTGTGTACAAAAAAATCTGATCAGAGTTTCTGAGTATTACAACATGAGCTTATGATAAGGAGCACACAGAAACTATCAACAGAAAAAAATAAAAGATCTGCTGATGGCAGTGAAGGAAACCAGCTGTATGACTGTACGATGACTGGGCCAAGGTCAGTGGTACAGCAGCTTTATATAGCGCAACATGGGAGGCAGGAAATAGACATTTAATGTAGGACACACCCTACAGTTAAAAGCAGGTTAACTGCAGGACCAGAGCCATTAGAAGACCACCCAGGATTTGCAAATACAACCCTGCTGTTTTGAACTGCAGCTTGTTCAACCAATCCCAATGACATCTGCTATTACATGCTCCCCTGCCCCCATCAACCCCCCTTCTACACACACACAGCAAGCACAACAAATGAAGTGACACAAATGAAACCTCACCAGTATCAGTAGGTTACTGATGAGAAATGCTTACAATTGCAAAAGGTATCCCTGACACATCCACACACAAACACATACATACATACGTCAGCACCTTGTGGCACCATCACTCAGCACCGCCTTGCTCCCCTATCTAACCCACAGTGTGTGAAGGGCATCACGCTGACCTGCGAGTGTGTGAGTGAGTGTGTGTGTGTCTGTGTGTGTATGTGTGTGTGTGTGGCCCCAGTGGAGTCTGATAAGGGGAAGCTATGGGAAGCAGAGACTGAAGCCTTGGATAATGGAAAAGCTTATCTGATCGATGGACCAACAAGAAACACTGAGCATGCAATACACACACACAAAACACACACACACATAAGTAACCCTTTTACCAAACCGACGCCTAGTGGAAACTGTACTGTTATTGGTAATAATAATGACCAGAGGGCATCCACCTTTCAATGACAAAGATTAAACAAAGTGTTGAGACCTCCAAGTTCCTGGGCTGAAACTTTTTTTTGCTCTCTCTGAGCTTTGTTTAGTACAGATTTCAGCTCCGGGGTGTGTGTGTGGAGGGGTTAACGCTAAGGGATGACTTACTGTGGGACTCTAAGAAGACCCCCTTTGGTTTTTTGGTGCTGTCTTGTCCCTGATCAAAGGATTGAGGGCTAAACAAACAAAGACAGGCTAAAATTACACATTCTCAGAACGACTCATGTTGTGGCACGCAAAAGAGTTGAATAGTCGCCTGATTGATGGGCTGCTCTGAGACTGGCGCGGGTGTACAGTATTATCTCAATAATCATAAGATAATGTCTTGCTCGGTTCCGCGGCCACCCACTGCGCGTCTCGGCGTGTTGTGGTGTGTGCGCTGTCGAGGTGTGTCAACATAAAGATGGTGGAAACAGCTGACAAAGCCCCAATTATACTGCTGCCGTTTCTATTCTCTAAATAGACTGTGGATCGTCACCATCAGAACATGGTGAAACCACTATAAATTACAGCGTTTTTATGTAACCACTGGCTGTGTTTGTTGCTCTAACGCAAGAATATGGAAACTAACCCAGTGTTAAACTGTAATAGTCTATGGCCAGTAGGAAAACAGCCCTTGTCACTATCTATTGAGATGATTTTGCTTGAATGAATGTGTGTGTTCTACTGTGTGTGCGTCGGCATGAATCCATCCACCCACTCCAACCCCAAATAAAGCCCCAGTCTTAACCATCCGCTTCCACTCCTACCCTCTGACTTTCACATATGGGAGTGAACTAGAAATGCATGGCTGAGAGAAAGGAGGAGCCACGATGGAATTAGGCCAGAATGATGGAGGAGGGGATAGAGGGGAATATTAGGTGTATGATATAGCACATGCACGCATGAGTCACCTCTTATTGATCTGGGTACATTAAAGCTTAAGGCAAACATTAAAAGTTAAAATATAAAAAAATAGAACATGCTTCACCAAATCAACAAAAGCAAAAAAACAGATAACATGACTGAATAATGCAAACATACAAAGTCTGAGGAAATAGCTGTCGGTGAGTTGTGACTGGCCAGAGCTAGGATTTAGTGGTGACTTCTCCCCCCCTTCTCAGGATGCAATTTAAACACACCCTCGGGCTACAGCACTTCATGAATAGGACAGAAAATCAAGAGCAGAGCAGAGCAAAGCAAAAAAGGAGAAGAAAAAGGAGAAATGAGATAGTAGGAAGAGAGGGAAAAAAACAAACCAGGAGATGGGGAAAAGGAAAGATGAAAAAAAAAGAATGGAGGACACCAAGAGTGAAAACAAAGCCATTTAACCAATGTCAAACAAGGTTTATACAAAAAAAAGAGCACTATTTAAATACTGCGTAAGGGCATGAATGCCTGTTATCATCTATATAACTTTTCTAAATATCCCACTCACCTCTCCTTGGAAGCTCTTGAGCAGAGGAGCAACTTGTTTCCGTAAATCCTAAAAAGGAAACAAAATGAAGACGTTAATATAAAAATAGAGATAACATTTTTATTTCTAAAAACAACAGTAGATATAAAGAAGCTTACAGTGGGAGAATAGTGATGTAGTTACAGCTCACTTATACCGGACAGCGGTAAAAAGCACCAACAACTGCAAACGAGTTAGCAGACATTTTTGATTCTGCCAATAAAAATAGAGTGGTGCGTGTGTGATGAGGATGAGAGAGGAGAAGAAGCCAGGTTTGTGCCCTGGGGTGCTTTGCCGGACTGGGTTTCTCATAAGAACAGGTGCAGTACCACCTGGGCCACCCAGAGGCACCATGAGTGCGTGAGTCAGAGAGGGAACGAGTCACAGATAGAGCCTTACAGTTAATGCAAATTGCATTAGCGGCACACCAGGTTTTTACTACAAAGCAAATGCTTTTCATCCTCCGAGTCCCATTGCATGACTTTCCAGTACGAGTCAGCAGTTCTAGATTAGATAGCCAGCCGAGTATGTATCAGGGGAACATGCAAATCGCTGTGCTGTTAGCCAGGCCTGGATCCTGACAGACTGAACTGGAGCGTACGGTACAAAGCACAGCGGAATAGGATGTTCTGTACAAAAACATTTGATTTACGCAGTCTGTGGACACAAACGCATACACCAAATGGCTTAATGAAGACGATAAGTAGGGCAACAACAGATGTGTATTCAGGAGACTTGGTGCCTTTCAGAAGCCTCCTCTGAAAAGACTTGAGTGAAGAAATGACAAGGAGCGAGCTGACCTGTGACCAGTGTCTGGGGCTGGACTAATCTAAGGCTGGTCCAGACAGGCCCCTTGTCTGGGGCTTAGGACAGGTCATGAGTCTGTGACCCCGCTTCATTGTTACCTCATTAGGGGTCGGTGCGGCTGTTTGTCTGGGGCCAATTCAATATTGCCTTGTTGTGGATAATGACCTACACCCTTAGCCCAACCCTCTACAGCTCAGGGTCGCCTTTCATTAAAACCACTCGCACAAAACCACAAGATAAGTGACTGTTACCAAGTTTGCATTAGACTGAGATTATATTCTAATTTTTTTAACTCAAAGGGTCAGTTTCCTTGTAGTTATAACATTACCTCTGCAAGTGTCGTTTGGAATAATAGATTGTTTTTACTCTTATTTCCTTTAAATAATTGTTAGACTCAAAAAAATATACACCTAAACATCTATGTGACCAGTTAAGATATGTCACTTCAATACCCTCATAAAGTAAAGGGTTGAAGATACTTTAACTATAAAAATCAAACACAAAAAGGTTACATTGGACCATGTAAAATGGTGTAGTTTGACCAAATTTACACTGGTAGATTTCTTGGTAATATTGTTAATATGTTGCAATTCTGAAAGGCAGGTATGCACTCAATGTAAACAAAGCACCAAACCAAATTCACCAAAAACCATGCGATTGGCCTACATTAGGCTGTCTGTGTGGGTACACAAACTTGGTGGAATCGAACAAACGTAGACTCTCAAAAGTGATGTTTAGGTGGAAATACTAAATCTGTTGGTAAATGTGGAAAAATGAAAGAAAAAGAAGTAAGAGAGCTGTCAAGAATACATGTGGGGATCAAGTGATGGAGACACCTGAAGACAGATCAAATTTCAAACACAGGCAACTTCTGCAAAACTTCTTGACTAGTGAGTTTACTAACCTATTTTACTTTATAGCTGCATACTTTACTCAAATCTTAGCGTAAATATGTAACAATACATCAAAATCGTTAGACGTCTTAATCCCAACGGCTCTTTCATAGACGTCCCCATTGCTGACCTATTTTCAGTCACTCTGGCTGTTTTTGGAGGTAAACAAACACAAGGGAAGTTGGCAGCTGTTCACAAATTTTGCTTATAAATTTTTAATTTTTGGACACATTAACCATAGATGTGCAGATTTTGTTTTGTTACTTTATGAATTTTCTTTTTGATTGTCTTCATGACACTGCAGTACAAACCTTTAAAGCCATATTAGCTGAAAAAATAAGTGATTTTTCAGTGTTTTAGATTTGAATTTATTGCACGAGTCTTTTTATCTTTCTATCTTCATCTTTTTATTTTTGATGCCAACGTCTGCAGGAGTAGCCACAGCGAGTAAACTCACACAAAATGTATGGTTTTACACTAGATTGCCTTCATAATGCAACCGTAGCTTGAACCTGCAGCCTTTGGATTACGAGGCTGTGGCACTAACCACCGAGCTAATGTGGCCCCTATACAAGTGTATGTATATATGTGTATCATTTGGTAAAAATTACCACTACACATCATTCCCTACAAAAAAATCAACCACATTATTTGTAGTAAATAAGTGAATTCAGCAGAGTCGTGTTTTCTTTGTTTACATTCGAACATCGACGAGTACACTTAGGACAGTCTCAGTTTGGGACTGACTTTAAATTGTCAGAGGGAGAACAATGAAATCAAGGGTCAAAAGAGAAAAAGTGAAGTTTTGTCTCTTCTTCTGAAATGGAACTGCGACTAAAAGCTGCAAAGACGAGTCGAAAGAAGTAGAATCATTTTGGGGAAGGAAATTGAGCGTTGAAGCAAAAGCTGGGGCGAAGAACATCTGCAAATGAGCTGTACCAAGATTTTCTGAACTCTAATGGGAGAATTTCCATAACTGATCTGTAGCTGAATTTACTTGTAAACAAAGGCAAGAAATATTTGAAAATTTGCATGTTTTGACAGCTATTATGGCTATAAAGTGTCTGCACGTCAGAGTTGTACAGATATTCCTGAATTTCAGTGGCAAGTTAGTGAAACTTCAAGAAATCATTGCTCTAACTTGTATTTTGTTGTTTCCACATTTGAGGCAGAACATGAACTTGGGGAAAGCAGATGCACCAAATACATTCTAATACCATAACATAACAGAAGCAGCAGCAAGCTACTCCTGCTGGACACTGGAGCTCTGTGGTCCACTCACCGGCGCTCCTCCCCCTGGCCCCTCCACTTCCAAAGATTTATGACCATATAACATAACAATGCACACAGACACCATGGTCAATCTGTGTGTGTATGTGTGAGTGTGTGTGTGTGCACGTTTGTGTGTGTTGAGGGGCCCAGGCAGCAGGAGATGGATGGCTGGTGTGTAAGCTGCCGGCAGACAGCAGACAGGCCAGCCCGAGGAATCCTCCAGGGAGTAAGGAACTCCCATTCGCTGTCTGTCTGCCCTGCAGCTAAACACAAACGTGTGTATGCGTGTGCACACACACATGCACACAAAGTTATTTTACTACCACTGCCTCTGGTCAGCAATCTTTGGGGCATTTTGCAATCATTCCCACCCTTTCCCTTTATAGCGCTGTAGGAAAGCAGTCTTAACTAAAAGAAAATTAAAAGCGAATTTAATAATTTAGGTAATTTAGGAAGCGCAGTGAGATGAAGTCTTGAGGAAAAAAAGAGAAAAAAATCAGCGTGTCAGTCCTGATGAATTATAAAAACTTTGTTTTCACGCTGCATTTCTTTGCACTACTTTCAAAATGCTACAAAAGCCGCTGTGTGAGTGTGTGTGTGTTATTATGCAGGCTGTGAGTGCAGTTCACGCCGAGTACAGCTCAGCAGACTAGACACAGTCAACGTGGGCCGGTCTCCTGGTTGTTGAATAATGGATCAGAGACGGACTCCCGCTCAGCTTAATGCAGTCTGATCTGATGTGACTGTGATCTCTGTTGACTGGTGCGGACCACAGAGAGCTGACAGCCCCCTCTACGGGCTGGTCAACCACACACAGAGCCAAGAGCATGAAGAGAGGGGGAAAATATACAACTATACAAACACACACACACACGACGATCGGGGCATTTTTAATCAAGCGCAGGCCATTGCATGTTATGAAGCAGCCTTTTTGCTAGGCAGCTCTGATGCTTCTGTACTTCCAACCGCCCAGAGTTTTAGTGCTGAATCCTATTGAGCCTGTTACAGCCCTGTAATGAATCCTGTCGCTCGTCTCGCCTGGCTCAGATTCCTCCTCCACATACCAGGGAGATGCCAGGGGCCACACAGACGCCAGAGGAGCCTTCCTAAATCACAGCCTTGTTACACTGATGAATGTGTGTGTCCTGTTCTGTGATCTAAGCTATCTGCCTATGTGTTTTTTGTGCCTTTGCTACTCTGGATGTTTCTTTGTGTGCCTCTACATGTGGTTCTCTCCCCCCCATCCCTTTGAGAGAGATGCTTGTGCTTGGAAATGAGATTAGAGGCGAACGTGTTGGGTGAAGTGCAGGTTGTGTATTCCTCCACACCAGGAGGGCCACACGCCGGAGTCAATCGTCACAGTCCCCGTCCTGTGGTAACTATAACAGGTCTACTGTCAACTTCATCCAGTTGATCATTTTCTATCCACTGTCTACACCGCTCATCCATAATTCATAACCCCCCATCAATAATTCACCGTGGTGACATTACCAATAATAACACAACAATACTTTGTTTTCACCGTGAGGTTTGAAATGTGTTGCCTTGGTAACGGAGATGAAACAAATATTCCCAGGAGGAGAGATGGGAACACAGGAACAGGACAGAATTCCCTCCTGATTCCACTTAGTAGTGTTGTCACACTCCCCCCCCCCCCCTTCTCCCACTCCTGCTCAGCCCTGCCTCTCTGTCTTTCTCCCTCACACACTCAGAGACCACACTTTCTGTTCCTCACATAAAAAACTAGGTCAGATAATACAAACTCCTGAGGGGTTTTCTGTTTTGTCTCTTTAGGATTTCAGGGAAACTAATGGAGAGACTATTTTTGGGAGCCGAGCCCGCATCCCTGCTCTGTCTCCTCCTCTCCCCTGCTCTCTCAGTAAATAATCACAGCTTCGTTTATGAAGAAAGCAGACGCAGGCAAACTCTTACTGTCAAATGACAAGTGAGGTATGCAGAGAGGCTCTCTTTTTTTTTTGTCTTGTCTGTAAGTTTCTGTCGTCTCACCTCTGGAGTGGTCTTCTTGAACTCGCGGCTCAGGTCGATTAGTTTCTTCCTTGACTGTTCGCTCTCGTCCTGTCTGTTGGCAAGCTGTGTGGCGGTGGCGTCGAGTTCTTTCTGCAATACAAACACACAAAAAAGTTTTATTTTAGTTACAAGTATCTTTATTATCATTTGGGATGCAAAGACAGGAGAAGCTGTTTTAACTCAGCAGCCCACCCATGTATCAAGGTGCTAACGACTCTTTTAGCTGCAGCTCAAATCAGATCGTATGTTGCAGCCACAGCGGAAGAGGACAGACCCATAACACCTTTGTGAAGCCAAGAAAAACACTGCTACACTCCTGCTTTTGATGTGCAGGTTTTTTCTTAGTCCTTCAGCCTGTCAGTCAGTTACAATTGTGGCAGACGTGTAAACCTCTGTAGCAATAGGTAGGTGTTAGTTCACAAGAATTATTAACCGTCAGCCCCAGATGACTCCTCCTCTCTTAGTAACATAACGACAACAGCGCAATTATCAACAACAGCGTTGTCAGGGCTGAGCTCAGGCCTGCCTTTATCCACATCCATTTTACATTGTTATTAATAGCTATTCATGGGACTTGTTCCAGATGATGAGCTGAAATCTGACATTAACAAGGCTTTCAGGACTTGTAAAGATTGTATCTCTCTCTCTGCTGAGTGTGTGGCAATTCCTGGATTATGTTTGTTGGATTCTTGCCCTCCGTCATGCTCACTCCTTTCTGCAAACTCTCCACAGACCATCCACTCACTCACTCATTCAACCAGCAGCTCTGTCTCCTCAGTTTAAATCTTTTACTCCGCCTCTCTCCATTTTCCCTCCCCTTATCCCCTCCTAACCACTTCCATCCAGCGCCCCTGTGAGGACGCCCACCCCCTGAGAGTGATTAAACGCTGCTGAAGGGCCGTTATGCAAACTAACACACTAATCATTTAATACACACATTACCACAGGGGCCCTTGTGGCTCAGTCCGCTGACAAGGTCCCAGAACACACTCGCGTATATATGCTCACACTCCTCAAAACACACAATGCAACCCTCTAAAGAAATAGTGTGATCAAGTACTAATTAGGAGATTTTCTCCCCGTCAGCATTAAGTTTAATTCCCTGACCAGCGTTGATCGTTTTATTCACAAACCATGAAAATAGTCTAAAATTAAAAAGTGGTTGACAGTCTTCTGTGGTGGATTTTACTCATCAGCATAGGATGTTTAAAAAAAAAAAAGAAATAAAAAAACTTGCTTACATGCCATCTTGCTCTTGCTGCCTATGGAGCAGTTGATGTAGCAGCCTGTCTGCCCGTGGCCATGGAGCAGCTGCGCTATCTGTTAGTGAATTCGAGCGTGCGCTGGCGCTTGTGCAACGCTTGATGAAGAGAGGAAGCTAGCAAATTTTAATCACTTTAAATTAATTGTCAAAACCTAGATGCTCCAATTCATAGACAGAGGTGTAATTATTATACTGGGTAATATTAGACGAAAAAAAAAAGCATAGAGGAACCGTCTACTTTACTATGTTAGCACCACATCGGAAAATAATGATTTCATAACTACAAACTCCTAAACCTTAGATAACCTTTTACCAAATCAGCTTTATCCTGAAGCTCAGTCAGTTTTATGATGAACGCAAATCAGGATTAAGTCATCAATATGACTTTATTGGGCCAAGCTAAAAATCCAGAGTCCTCTAGCAGAGCTCTGCTTCAGGGGGTCATGTGCCAATCCCTAACGCCCTCAATTCTGTCCAATCCCTTTCCAATAACCAGAACATAAAAAAAATTCTCACCACTAAGCTATATAAACACATCACACATAAAAGAGGATTGATTCGGTGCCAAGTGGGCAAGTAATTATGTGTATGGTCTTACTTAAGAAAAAAGACCCTCAGACTCAATCAGGTTTTGACTACGCAGCAAACCCTGTGCCCTCATCAGCAGACACGAAAAGACTTTACACTTCTCCTGCTGCTAGAGCGTAACGTCCAAAAGTGCACAATCTCTCCTGTTTGAATGTTATTCATGCGCATCAACTCTGACTACAAAGAAACCACTGTTACTTTAAAACTGAGTATAAAAAGTTACTAAATACAGTACAACAAAAAGGTGAAACATACACAATAAGGAAAAATTTTAATTTCTGTCATTAGTTTAGTTACAATTGTCATTTTACTGTAAGTTGGGTATATACATATAAATAATCATGAAGCAATCATCACATTGCAATGTGTCCAATAGCAATTTTGCAGAAGAATGCTTGGAAAGGCAGTAAATCACAAGCTTTTAACTACCATGTGTAAAGCAATTTTTTTAAATGTTTTTTTATAAGTGATCATTTTTTTAAAAAGGTTTATCGTTTATGCCTTGCGTCCACACACAAATGACTTTTTAGGAGCCCCTAAAATTGTACTTTTTGAAGGTTCCAAAGTGAAAAAAATCTTCAAATACCACCCTTGTGTTTTTGTGTAGACACATAAAACGTAAATCCTTGGATACAAGGATGTCAGAGCCCTGCCTCTATTCTAACCTATGACCTGAGGGAATCTTCTTTTTTTGTTAACCTTTTTATTTAATCAGGCCAATCCCACTGAGAACTATTTTGCAAGGGAGGCCTGGGCCTGAAGGTAACCTGACATGAATGTTTTTAGACTAAGGGAGGTTACTGCAATATGCAGAGAAATTAGGAATGCAAGTTATCGATTAATGAATCAATATAAAGTTGATTGATCTCCTCGATTGACTTATGATTAACTGATAAGCAGCCATTTTCTTAAAAGCTGAGTTTTCTCTTGGATCAAGAGGGGCTTTCCATAACATGAAGGTTTTTTTATATGCTGAATTAAAAAAAGCATATTATACTTTAACAATATATTGTCCCAGCTGTATTAAATACTGAATGAATATACAAAAAAAGTGTGGTTTCCTCACACATTATTAAACTTGGACATACTTATAAAATAACAAAACAGGAATCTATTAGGTTACTTAATAAAAAAAGATGAAAAGAATAAAATATGTCAAATACTAAATCCATCATGAACAGAGAGATGTAAAACTATAATTTAAACACAGGGTAATGTTTTAAGGTAAAGATTAACTTAAAAACAAACTATAAAAATAATAAAATATCACTGAGAGGGGTGAGAATACAAACAAGAATACTGTCAACTGAACTCTATCAGCATGTTTGCATTCCCTGTGGTTCTATCCACGCCAGCCTGATTTGACGTCAGCAGCTGTTGCTTATTTGATTGGTTCACTGGACGGGGAGGTACATCACAGATGAGGGTAACTTTACGTGAATCATTTGTAACGACTATATAACATGTTTTTGTTTCACATTTTCTGCTCAATGCAAACAGGGTCAGGGTACAGGGTAATGCTCTGACACATTATAACGTTTTAGACAACTTAAGTTGACATATGAAATTTTTTTACAACTATTTCACGCATATCGGATACGTATTTGATCTAATTGTTAATATTACAGTATGTCCAAAAGAGGTTTCCGGTAGATTTGTTTTATTCCATCTTTAGACATCTTCAGTTTTGAATAAACCTTTATGCTAAGTTTGGCATAAGTTGTCTAAAACGTTATAGTGATAGGTTCAATATCAGTTAATTGAATGAAATGAATTTTAATTCATGAAACCATTATTTGACAATTATTCGTTAAGTCGATTTATTGTTTGCAGCCCTAGGAGAGAACCCTTGAAAACATGGGGAAAACATGCAACCTCCACACTAGGGCTGGGCGATATGGCCCAAAGAAAATCTCTGATTTTTTTTATCCGAAAATTCAATTTTTGATTTTAATCAATTTTGTTTCCCACTTAACGGAGTGCCTCTGTTTCAGGTGTTGAAGCAAATTTGTTGTACTCCTGCTTTTAATAGCAAGAGCCTTCAAACAGATTTTGCAGTGATGTGTTTGTTGCTCCAAATCCAAGGTTGCAAAACCTAACCAGTTCCAGAAAACTGAAGAAACCGTGCCTTTTTTGATCCTCTTTGCTAGCTGCCATATTGTCACGTCATGTACCAAGCATCTTGAGGGACAGGGGGGTTTAACCTTTGAACTACAGAAGCCCCAAAGAGTGCACTGGTGGGAAAAAAATCTAGATTTTCCCAAAATTAAAACTTTATAAATGGCAAATTTAAATTAATCGATAAAATCGATTTATAGCCCAGCCCTACTCCACACAGAAAGACCCCTGGTCCAAACGAGGGACCAAACTATTTTTCTTGTTGTGATTATGTGCATGTCTACTAGGGCTGCACAATGTGTCGCAAATTTATCGTCATCGCAAAAACAGCCTGTGCATTAGACATATCGCAAAAATTTGTATAAATTGCAATAAACGGTTGGCTTTAATATTTGCATTTATGTGTTTTGTCAGTCAATCTGACAAACCAAATGGACCAGAGATACCACATCAAATCATAATCACTTCGTCATGTTGTAATGGAAATGATGTATTAGTTTTTTTGTAGTATTTTTAGTATTAGTTTTCAGAGCAGAAAGACATCAACAGTCCATACTTAAGTATTTTTTCATTTATCGCAATTCATATCGTCATCACAATATTAAGAACATCGCAGGTTTTCCTGATTTTGTGCAGCTCTAATGTCCACCCCTTGTTTCTCATTTTTTGGTGTATTTTCACGGCAGCATTACAGCACAACAAACAGGCTTGGCATACTTACTGCAGAATTCTGGGTCATTTTCCATGTTTCAATGTGGATGATGGTAGGGCTGCTTGATTATTGCAAAAATTATAATCACAATTTTTTTCATTGAATTTGAGATCTAGATATTCATTCACTTTGATAACATGAATTTATTGAACATTACTAATGGCTGTTAAACAATGTTTCCCTCAGGATTTCAAATATTTTTGAAAAAATTAGACAAAGTGCTGGCTGTGCGAGGAGCCTGCACCATCGTGCTGGCAGTGGCACTGGATTCATAACACAAAACCGCGTAAGTGTAAACTGCGATCACTATGTTTTTATGATCGTAGAAAACCCAAATTGTAATCAAGATCAAAATCTGATTAATTGCCCAGCCCTAGATGATTTTTAGAAATGGTGCCATACAGGGATATTTTTAGAAATTAAAGATAAAGACCTTTCTTTTATGTAAACAACACAGACTAAAAACAGATAGTCCAAAATTAAGCATTTAATTTGTGCAAAGAGGTCAACACAATAAACCAGTCAGTCAAAATGCTCAAAGAAAAAAAAGCTTTCTGAATTAGACGTTAAACTGCTAACACACAGACCTCTAAATGTGTAGTCAAGTTATATAGGTGCGAGTTGTAAATGGGTCAATTTTCAATTTCTATTCTAAAATTAAAAGATTTATTTCCTGGTTCCTAAAAGAAAGCACCTGCTTTCAGCATGCCAGTTAACAGCATGCCAGTTAACTTAAAAAGAAAAAAAGATCAAGATAATCAAACGTCTGCAAGAGAATGTTAACATCAAGCAAAGCTGCTCCACTGGGATTAAAGCCACTTTTTACAACAATTATGTTTTTACACATTTGACAAAAGTGATTGACCCTCATTGGTTTTGAAAGATTTTCTTGAAAAGAACCCCAAAACGCTAGTATAAAAACTATTTATGTAAATAACATGAACCATTATTTTAGATTATAGAAATAAAGTAATGATGAAAATAAAATTCCTTGCCCCATCAAAGTCAATACTTCCTTGGACGAATCAGTAACAGAAACCATAAATAAAACCCATGTACACCATGTCTGCAGTGTTTAAGCCCTGAGGCTCTGACTCTCAATGTTCCAGCTATGAATCAATTCAAATCTGAAAACTTTCAATTTTGCTTAAATTTTGATTAGCCTACCACCCAACTCAAGATGGCCACCATGCTCAACTGACCTTAGAAAACAATAAAATTACAATATTTCTGTCAATTTTACAGATCTTCACCATGATGTTATCATCAAGGTTTGACCAAAACTGCAACAACTTCATCGTTTTTTAACATAAGACAATCTTATTTTAAAACTGCGGGTTCAGGGAAGCATTAAGTGGGCTGTAATGTCTGTGTGATTGCTGTAACAGCCCTGCATGGCTTGGCCGGACTGGCCCACAGCAGCAGTCCCTGTCCTGGTTCATTTGGTCGTCTGGTCAGCTGTAAAGACGATTGGAACAGATTGCCAACCCTCCCTCGAGAGACTCCAACACCGACTTGGCCAAGAAGCCTCTTGCATACAACTCCACGCGTGTGTGTGCTCTCACATGAATGCACAGGCAGGGCTGCTGCAGGAACTGTGGAAGCCCAGTCTCTTCACGTTCTTTAAAACTCTGTTCGAGAAGGCTGCTAACATGTTTGCCCAGTGAAATTTGGCACGGTGAGCTTTGTTTGCAGCTAGGAGGGGGGAGGTTGGGACTGTGAAAATAATATTCATCACTGATAACAGTCACGGGTAAACAAATCCCATTACCAATGGCCATCACAACTAAGGTGTGTGTGTGTGTGTTCAACTCTCCTAATGAAATTCCTTCCACTCATCTGCAGGCAGGCAGAGGCCTTCTATCTAACTAATTTGCTCTAATTACTCTAATGAGCCACAGGTGATGATACAGTGAGACTGATTAATTAAATGGGAGGCCCCAATCAGGCATGTCTGATTATGCCAATCATATTGACTACAGACTAAATGAGATAACAGGAGACAGACGCACTTTAATTGACGTATCCAAACTTTGCAGAATTCCTTGTACCCTCACAATCCAACGATGACAAGCCAGATAAGCCGGTGGAATGACAACAGAGATACTGTTATGTACACAGTATGAAGTCGATCTGCAGCTGCTGTCTGTGCCGCAATGATGACCAGAGGAGTTCAGACCGTGGAGAACGCCTCACACGAACTGTGTTCAGATCCCATCCACTGAAGATTAATATCTCACCCCCCACCGTTTTCACCTGCGCCTGTCTGTTACCAAAATATGTCATTAACCACTTGATGCATTTTAATGAAACTTGCAGAAAATAATCATTAAAAATAAACCCAATTCAAGATGGGTGGCACCACCAACTGACTAACAAACAGAAAAATGGCTATAACTCAGCTGACTTGATGGATTTTGAAGTGCTAACAAATTGCCTATTTGGAGTAAATATTGTCCGTCTGTTAGTAAAATATCTCATGTGCCAGTAAATAGGTGCTAATAAAACTTACAGAGAATAAATTACTGGATATACCTCCACAATTCAAATGTTCGAGTCAATTTAATTCAAGATGGCTGCAACAGCTAGCAGACATAAACCAAAAGAAAAATGGCTGTAACAATCAATTTTACAGACACTTAGCTAAAATTCAATGTGGTGTTAGCTGAGAGTCAGTCACAACACACAACCTTCAAGGTCTGACAAAAAATGGCTACATCATTTTTTTTTTACATAAAAAAATTAGTCTAAAACTCTGACACGAAGACAGCCTTTTTTTTGACAACAAAATACTTTGTCCTACATAACTGCTCATTTAGTTTTACACGTCGATGTAATAAAAACGGTTCTAAATTTACCAAAACAAGCATCTTGAAGAGCTCTAAACAGAAATTACAAGGCGTAAAGCAAACAGAATCAGCTGTGGATATTAATGTGCTGAAATAAAATATTTACTTTAGGGCCAGTTATATAAACTTCATAGAAGCCACATTACAGAGGAGTTAATTACTTGAAATATTAACGTTAAAGTTTCCATCACAAACTGAGAAGCTTTTCACAGTTTTTGTATTTGGCCTCATCACAGGGAAGTTTAAAACTGAAGTTTTTTTGTCTTGCCAGTGCAGTCACTAATCTCTCCTTTTATCTCTGACATGTCTGAGGCTGTTATGTGGTTATGATAGTAAACAGTAAAAGGCGTCTGGAAAGATGTCTTATCTGAAATCTACAAGGCCTACCTTTCAAACCTTCCCCCCTCTCCATCTCCCTGCAGAGCGTTCCAGCTCCTATGTGGCTGACTGTTCTGTATGCTGAGCCTACTGTGTGTGTGGGGGGGAGGGGGGTGGCAGCTCAGTCAGGAGCGACAGCCACGCTCGCTACAACGACACGGTACATGATCACAGATCACAGGCACGCCCCCTCAAAACACAACACAACAGCAACACAGATAAGACACTGCTATTCCGCCTGCCTGCCTACCTTTTTGACTTAGCAGGTTATAGAACTTTAAATGTGCCAGCAGATGCTGTTTTTGCAAACCACACAGTGGTTTTAAGACGCAAGTCATATCCTTCAGTTTTTTTTCATGCTTTTTCCTCTAACCCCCTTGGAGCAAAAGCCACAAAGTTTTCTTTTACCGGAAGCTAACACAACAGCTTCACTGTAACAAGTGAGGTTTGAACACCCGTGTGTTTGTATGCAGAATGGTTGGGGGCGGGAGGGGTCAGCCTAACGCTCTCCATGGTCTAACAAGACGCTTGTGCTCCCTGAGCATTTTGCTCCTGTTTTTGAACACAGATCTATATCTACCGACAGCACAGGAGCTGTCAAGATTCACCTCAGTGATGCTGACGCAAGCCGGGATCAAAAACAGCCTTTTTACACCGCAGCTTCGTTTCTATTGATCCGTGTTTCTCTGCTGAGAGACTGGTTGTTGTTTTATCTCTCCAACATCCAAGCCTTAACTCTCCTGAAGCTTACTGAGAGCTAGTCATTATTTTGCCTGACCTATTGTCTGACGAGGGGGATTCGGAGGCCTGGACTGGGCCTAAATACAAATATAATGAGACTAAGATGGTTTCTGGCGTAGAGGAAGTGCGGCTCACTTGGTCTCATTTTGCCGAGTTCGAATTTCGCTGGAGGCCCGTGTCACAAAGGGTGAATGGTGTGGAGAGTGCAATGGGAGGAGGGAGGGATATGGCGATATGCTAGGGTGTAATGCATTGGTGAAAGGGCAAGATTTTTCATCCTTGCGTTTACAGGGTGGAACGGCTAGGATATTGAGATCCGAGATAGGATCAGAGGGTAGTGAGCTGTTTCAGCTACGATAAAGGCCAGGCATTACAAACACAGCGCTGATAGAGAGAAAAGAGGGAACCAGAGAGAGAGACACGGGGAAAAGGGGGGAGAGAGTATCACACCTCTCATCCCTGAATTAATGCCTCCATTCTGCCAGGAAGCCTTTCTGTGCCAGTGAGAAGAGATTGGGGAGGGGATGAGTGCACAGATACAAACTAAAAAAATGGAAACTGTGATCATGGAGAGAGGCGATAGGGATTAATCAAGTCTAGAAGACAGGGGCTCTTTGGACCCTATAGCATATTTAAAAGCACAAGAACTAAGACACCTTTTACGCAACTTGTACTGAGTTTATATCACATTAAATCAAGAATGGGTGATAGGACAATATTAGATTGTGAAGGATAAGAATATATTGATGATCTGTCAAACCAGAAACATTGTAGGATCATCTGTAAGGAACACAACCACTAACACGGAACACAAAGTTTATAGCAGAGGAACATCTGAATAATATCTAAGAACCATTCAGTAACTGACTGCAGCTGCAAGAGATGTATAACGACGCAAATAACTAGTCATATCAAAAAAGTGGAGCATGCTAATGTTAGCTTAGCATTTCAGCAAACCCGTCAACATGAAAACACATCAGCTGAAACATGAAATTAGTTTATTACGAACAATGTTAGCTGTTTGTGTGGAATAAGATATTCTCCTATTTAAAAAAAATCTAAAAAACTTCCCTGGTTTCAGGTGAACACATTATGGTCACAGTCGAGCTGAAAGTTGTCTAGCAAAAAGTTCCCGTAAAGAAATTACAAAACACAGCTCTTCCTCGTTATTATCGATAAGTCAACAGGGACACAGTTAATACACAATATAATAGTTTTGCACTTTATGTACTAACAATTATGTTTTTTTATTTCAAACACAAGGTGTAAAAACTAACAATGGCCTAAACGCTCCATACAATTTATTTTTCTTTGTTGCGAGGCCAGCTATATTTCTAATTTTCTAGTTTAGTACCTTTCAAAACAATAAAATTATGATTTTACTATTCATATATATTTTTGTCTATACACCTTTAATTAAATACAGATACTATCAACCGTAGGTAGATAATCGTAGAGTCTCAGCTTGCTTGTCAGAGCTGAAACTTCAACACTTTCCTGAACTCATTTGTAATCTATTTTTGATCCTGAAAGTCTGCGACCCTTGACAATGAAGCAGTGTTCCAAGTAGGGTCTCTTCTCAACTCGTTAGCCTATTTGATTTGTTGTAATTCACTCCAACCTCCATATAAGGATGACGAGCAGCTTCATGCTGCTGGCACAGTCAGAGTTTGGTGAAAAAGGTGTGCATCACTCTCATGTGCCTCTGATACATTGAATCCCCGCTGTCTTTCTTTTTTTTTTCTTTCCACGTTTTAATTTAGCCCCATCTATCTGTTGTATCCAGCAATTTTCTAGACGCCTGATGACACATCGGCACGAGCTGTGCCATGGCCTATAAAAGCAGCGTGTTGATTTCTGGGCATAAATTAAAAGCGTAGATCAAAAAGAGGCCCCACTATTAGACATATCTTTGTGTCTGGACTCTTTAATGTACGTTCAGTCAGGGCTGTCACTACTTTCTAGCGTGGCCTTGCCTTCTGACTGAGTTTGACACTTGTGGTCTATACGATCAACGTCAACAGAACGTGTCCTGGGGCTTAGTCTTACTCAGCCCTTTATGAGCAAAGACTTTTCTACGCAGCTTGCATGACTTTTGAGAGGGAAAGGCGGAGAAACACAGCGAGAAGGAGCATAGCTAATCCTTACCATAATGACAAAATAATTAGCTTGTATTAGGCTAAGTAATGACTTGTAATTATATCATTTATTCTGTGTTGAGAAAATGCAATATAAAGCTCGCACAATGAAGGAAGAGGGGAATTGAGCTCAGTGGGAAGTAGGAAGGAGCATGTGTAAGAGCTCAGGCTCTTTCTATTGATTGATCCAAACATCAAACGAACCACGAGAGTAATGGTGGTGGTGGTAGGGAGGGGGGGTGAAGGACAGCTAAAAGCTATTTGGAGCCTTCACTGCATAAAAGACTTGACCTGTTCCACGCAGCCTACATATCAAAACCATCAAACAGCAATCAATAGACCAAAGCGGTCAACTCAACAAACCGTCACCCTACTAAAACATCAAACCCCCAGCCCGGGCGTCAGATGATAGGCTACACTCAGCTTATCCATTACCATCAGATAAAGAGGAGATAAAACACAGAGCCTAATCCTTTCATGTGTCGTGACAGCCACAGCAGCCTCCGAGGCATTCCTTCAGTCTGGCTCTCAAATAGTTTTATGGCGGAAGGCAGCCATTCAGCACAGCCAGCCAGTCAAGGCTGTTCTGGTCTGTTTGTCTTATTTCACAGTTTACACGCTGTTTTATAGGTAGTTATTATGGTCGCCATGGTGATACCATACGTTTTTATGGTCTTTTGGTCTGAGGGCAGAGAGTGTAATAAATGGAAAAAAAAAAGAAAACACAACACCCCACATACACATGAAAACAAAAACTCACAAAACACACTCCTGCTGTGGAAGGGTCTTCTGTACCTCCCTTCTCTCCCTCCCTATCAGTCAAGCCAAATGCCTATCTCCTTACTTTCTGCTTCATGTGAAACATGGATGGGCTAACACAGATTTGTCCTCTCTCATTCCACATCTGGAGCTGATCAGAGGGCCTCCTGGAAGTTGAGGCCTCTGGGCCTATTAATAACCGTACCGCTGAACTCAGGGTCAGACAGCAGTCAGCGGATGAGCCTGTGTCTACTAAACACACAGTCCCTTCCCCCCTTCTTCAAGAGGACAACTCTCACTTTAAAAAAATATGACATAGCAGGGTTACACAGCAGTGAACATCCAATTTAAAGTTGTAAATAAAAAGTGGAAACACAAACAAGGACTCGGGTTTCAAGCTTGTAAAATGTGGTTATTTCACTTAAATAGAAGATAACACAATAAGTTTTGAATATCAGTTCAGGAAAACTGACATTAAGTTCTCTCTCATTGCTTCCCTCACCTTCAGTGTCTAAACAAGTTCAAGTTCAAGGAGTCTGGACCTGTTAAATGCAGGACAGATGGTAAAGTCCTCATCTGTTAGCACCAAAGGTTAGGCCAGTCAGACAGCCCAGGTCACAGAGGGGCCGTCAGGGTCACTCCACCTCTGAACCGTGGCTCCAATCTGACAGCTGCTCAGGCCAAAGGTCAGGGAGAGGTTAAAGTGCCGTCTGATGATGTTCAATGAATTTAGCAGCAATTGGACATCATTTGTACCGAATTTCCCACGTTTCAGTGAACAAAGCCATGGATCAAACCCTAATCAAATCATAATTGGACATTGACCCATTCCTGTTCACTGACAAAAAAACAACAAGATAAAAGCGTTTAAAATGAATCTGATGCCCACGGTCTTAAATTACACATCAGCAACTAAAACTACAAATATAACTAGTCATTTCTCAACAGTTGCTAAAATTTTCCTCACTTCAGCAAAGTTTGGCCAGTCTGCAATGCAACTACAAAGAAAAAAAAAGAAGAAAAAATCAGCCAAGACCACGAAGCTGAGAACAATCTGTAAAGCTCAATGCACCCCCATCCAACACAAACACGCACCTGTGAATACAGGGTAGTTGAATCATCATAATCGGCGGTCGTTTTCTGCTGAGCCCAGCCAGCAGTCTGTGTTATTTTTAGTCGGCTGACACAGAAGCGAGTGGTCCATTTACTATGTGAGAGGGCAGCAGAACTATAAAAATGAGAACAGGCTCAACATAAACACTATAAAGGTGTGGAAGCTTAAATATATTAAGATGGATTAGATTCAGAATTATGACAGGCCCAATACTGAAGCATCGGGCTTCTTATGTAAAACAAGGTGAATGAAAATCCACATCTTCACATGTATCTATGGTTTTGGCTTGTTATAATAGAAACAGAGCTTATATTTCCATCTCTTATGACTGTAAATAAAAACCAAGATATTCCATTTTCAGTTTAGTGAATCAAATCGCCTAACTCCAGAATGGGCCGACCACAAAATGGAAGAAAGTGTGAAATGAGCCTAAAGGTTGAAGGATGTTACCCATCTGACAAGACTGATGGATTGAGTCTCATGGCTGACTATGGATCCAGCAACTAAAGCCGTGATTGACACTGAAAATTACACAGAGTGAGCTATTAGCAGATAGCCAGCCATATCATAATTCAATCCCTACACCATCAAAGTGCACCAATATCATAATTCAATACTAAGAACCATTAGGCTGCTGCACACCAATATCATAATTCAATCCTGAGGCCATCAGTGCTTGCCAATACCATAACTCAATACTTGGACCATTAGGACACACCAATAGGCCTATTAGAATTCAATACCTATGGTCAATGATCTAACAGGACACTGATACTGGAGTCATGGGTTGACATGGGATAAGGTCTCCACATAAGGGTCCTCAGACTCTTTTTAGCCCGGACGCCCTGATAACAGTAAGATAAACAACACTAAAATTAGGTGAGGCAAGAGGCTCACCAATAACTTCACTTCAGCAGACACTGAATATGTGACGACAAATTTCAACAGGCTTATTCAGAGAGATAAATCTGGAAGTAAAAAGAATGGGTACAGATCTCCAAATTACCCCCACTCACAGTGCGACCAGTGGGTTTAAATTTTCACATTGTGGTTCACTGTGGAAATGAAACTCTGTTTCTTTTTCAGGTTGACTGCATATACTTCCAGATTAACATCTTGTTTCAACTCCTCAAATTGTAAATTTAAATCAGCATCGGTATGCTGAGTCATCAGAAATAAATTCAGTCAAACGGTTTACTGAAGCTAGATTTGTCGGGTTTTACTTGAGTTGTTTTTTAATGTTTTTCCACTCTTAACTTATCTTGTGTAATACATAGTGTAAACTCATTCTGTAGAATAAGATATATATACACTACTGCTACTTATTCAAATCATACAAAATAAAGTACTGCAGTGTCTATAACTAGTAATATTTGATATAATAGTCAGTTTCCAACATTTCAATGCTTTTTTCCCTAATATTTAACCTTGCTGTGTTGTCATTTATTTTGATTTAGATGTTATTCATTATTATTTTATGTCAATAACATACACAACTTCTGAACTGCACAAGATTAATAAAATAAAACTCAGCATGAATGGAGACTAGGGGTATAACAATACATTGATCCATAACATATCAATTAAATGATTAATTATTCTATTACATCAAGACAAAATAAAAAAAACTAAAAATTGTTATCATATGCCGATGTGGATCAAAATCATATGCCAATCCAACACAATAATTTGTTAGATGGGAATATCACATCATATTCATCACAGACTTGTGAATTGAATTGAAATTGTATCGTGACATACTGTGATAAATGTATCATCATCCAAACAAATAGATATATCGTAATAAATGTGGTGATTACACCCCTAATGGAGATCAATCCATTAGATTTCTGCTTTACTCATTTCTACAAAAGATCAAAATTCAACATTAGCAGACCCAACATATACAATATCAATTTTGTATGAAGTTTGGACCACTAGAAAAGCTGGTGAACAGGCTCTGTGCTGAAAGTGTATGCACAACCCCTCAATAAAGTGGACAACATTCTCAAACTTGGTGAAAGTAAAACCAGTGTGGATAATCTAAAGTAAGCCTCCAGACAAGTGAGGCTTTGCCTTTCCTCTGCAGGAATACAGAGAAGCAAAATAATGGATGCTTCTGTCATGAGAGACGATGAAACTCTATGATGCTGTAGGTGAGAGGGACTCCGAGTGGGTCCGTAAATAAAGCCTGCCACTTAAAAACAGGCCTCTGGAAACTAACCCCCACTCCTGCTCTTACTGCTGATCAGAAGACAGGGAGGGTTTTTAGTTTCTTAATCTGAGTAGGTTAAGCAAAATAATAAAAAATAGTTTTTTTTTTAGTAATTACATGCCATGTTTGTTTCTGTTACAAGTGACTAAAACAAAAAGTACCATGACTAAAAGGCTGAACTGTAAACTTTTTTTTACAAGTTACTAATCCCAGATGGTAAAAATTCAATACAAAGAGAACCCAATAAAAAGTTACAACAGATGTTTAAATTTTATTGATGTAGTGACGGCAAAGATATTAAAAGTTTTTTTTTTTTACTGGCTATCAATTAAAATAAAACACATTGATTTTAATGCAAGAATAATAAATTGTTTGATTAAAAGTAAATTTTTAAGCACTTTGAAACACTTTGTTAAAACAATCTGTTGTTCACACTTTTATTATTCCACAGATAAAAGCCAATTATGCGCCAGCTGTGCTGAAATCTCCACTTTATGTCTGCAAAAATAAAAAGTAAAATAATAGTTTTATAAAATTGATTAAATGACCAAATTTTAGTTTTTAAAACAGCAATTTTACCCTGGACTAGATCTATAAACTGTTGGACCTCTGACACTTTTTTCAAAAAACTTCTGAGTACTTAACATGTAAACTCAACTAA
>JARVGW010000624.1:11565879-11596239 GCA_031762495.1 Anablepsoides rubrolineatus | reverse complement strand
CCATTGAAGACGTGGAAGATTTGTATATATTTGGATTTATGATAACTGGATTTCTGCTGATTGGCTGTGGAGGAGTCCTGATTTATCGAAAAGTGAAAGTGACCCTAACAGCGGTCTGGGCCATTCAGAAGCTGTAGGGCGTGTTGGAAGGCTTGTGCCAGGCTAGAAGCACACAGACTCAACACCTGGGAGAGATAAGCTGCAAGCTGGTTGTGATTCTGACAAGGATCGCAGCTCAGGAGCGGACCTCTGGGATGTAGGATTACATCTGGGTGAAGCTTCAGACGGTGAAGAGGCGAGAGACCCTGAAATTCGGCTGATTTAAGTTTTTTCGCCACTTTCAGAGTTTCAGTTAAGACATTAAAAAACATCAGAAAAAACTCAAGGCTGTTTTGTCCTAAACAATTGTATTTATCTATTCGGCTCCCAGTGGCTTGGCCTTGATTGCCATGCTATCTAAAACTCCCCAGGATGATATGTCAACAAAAGGCCTGACTCCCTCCCTCCCACATCACCTGATCCGGGCTGGTGCTGGCCGTGAACCCAAGGCCAAGGAGAGGTAACTGACTCTGGTGAGCCGAGCTAAATAACATCATGTGACATTGGACTCTGGGGGGGCTATGGTCATGCTAATACGGAGACCCCCTTCCCTCAAAGTCACCGACTCCACTGATTCCTGCCCCCATCTCATGTGTTCTGACCTAAGGTCCCTCCCTGCCCAGGCTGTCTGCTCTGTCGCAAATGTTTTTTTTGTGGGCATGATTTTATGTTTCTGATGTAAATGTATGATCTAAGCTGTTTTTTAAACTCACCTGTCCTATTGTGTATTTCCAAGCTGCAAAAAGGTAGTGAGACCCTGTTGCGAATGACCTGTTTACCTTGTTCTCCCATGTTTGTTATATATGTCTTTCTCTTGAACAAGGTGATCTTAACTGCAAGTTCCTAGTCTGTGTGTATTCACTGACAATGGCAATAAAACTGATTCTGATTCTGATCTCTATAATGCCCATTCAGATAAATTTGCTGAGCAGCTACAAAGCATTTAAAATGCATTTATTTTAAAATTGAAGGTTTAATTTTTAATTAAACGTTTAATTGCTGTGGTTGTCCATGGTCATATTGCAGGAGCATGCCCAAGTTTTAAATGAGAACAATCTGTTGATCTGATCTGATGACTCTCAGCTCCTATCAGACCACACTGCAGCAGCAGAAACAGCAGAATGTAAACAGCAAGAAATGAAGATGTGTCTTGCGTAAAACCAGACCAACACCCCACCCCAACCCCCGCCGCCCTCTTTGCTCGTCTGCTCTCTGGCATGGAGCCCAGACCACAGATGGACATCAGTGAGGAAGAGAAGAGGACGTCCACCTTCAGCACATTAACTTCCATTGAAATCAGATTACAGTCCAGAGCTCTGATTCATGTGGAAGGGACAGCGGCTCAGGAGGGGAGCGAGCTAACAACATTACTGCTCCCCTAATGTTTTATTTGTTTGTTTGTGTTTTTATTCCAGATTATGACAACAAATATGTTTTGTGTTTACTATATTTCAAATTTTATAAATCAGCCAGTGTGTCCATTATCAAAACTAAAAAAACTCTCTCAACTTTGATATTGATCTAGCTGCAGTGTTTGTTTCTTCTTGTTTATGTTTCTCGCAGTATTATATTTATTTAGGAATAAATCTGTAAGTTGTGTGATTATCAAACCAATTTTATAAAGATTTTTATTTTTGTTGTGAGCATTCTTAGTAAAAACCTAAAACTAATCTAACATTAAGACAAGGCATCTTGTGTTTTCATTCAGAGGCTACACATTCTGAAATAAATTGCACTTGGAATTTAATTTGAATATTTCATCCTCGCTGCTGTTCTGTCTCAGAAAATCAAATATCTTGATTTTCTGAGTCATGCCGAACTACTTTTTCTGATAAATGTATCACTTTAGAGCAGAGGGGAAATCCCTGTTTGTACATACTGTAAAAAAAAAAAAACCCTCTGTATTTTCTGAGGAACATCAAAAACCCCTCCCCCTGCTGTTGCAACAAGAGTTGTTTTCAGGCTGCTGACTTACAGTCTAAGAATCTTGTTCATGTAGAAATAAGGACATCTATAACAAAGTGCTCAGGGTGTCTGAGTCCAGACTTTTGACAATCAGTCAAAAACATAATGGCTCAGGCAGAAAAGATTGGTACCTAAACAAACACTTTAAAAAATAGTATTTTAGAGAAAATGTTCTTTTCTTTTCTAGTATTTTTTTTTCAAACCTTTTTTCTAATTGAAGAAGCTGCAAATTAGATTAGATTAGAGATTAGATAAGGCCTTTATTGTCATTGTACAGAGCACAATAAAATTACATTTCAGAACAACAAATCAGAATAACAAATATAAGAATGATTATGTGCAAAACTTTTTTCCCCACTTGCTGAAAGAACTCTTCAAGTCAAGTAAAAAAAAACAGTAAACTTTCAAAACAAATAACCAAAAAAAAAGTGTTCACTTCTTTTTAGAGCTTTTAAAAAAGATTGATGCTAATCTGTAGAAATCTAAGCAGCTAAATTTAAGTCGACTTAATGTTTATTTTGATGTTTATTTCACCCAGACTCCGCAACTAACATAATTTCAATCTTGTGTGTGTCATGTACGTATTTCAGATTTGAAAACTTTAATGTCAGGGCTACACCAGTTTTGAAGGGTTTGTTTTTTTGGTCATTATGTATTACAAAAATTTGGATTTTACAATTGTTTTCAGTAGGTTGCATCAGTAGGTTGATTATCAGATTCCTCACTGGTCTTTGGATCACGTTGAAATCAGAGACAAGCATAAACATTAATGATACCACACTTTAACTGCTGCCATCATCTATAATAAAGAGAAAACCCATAGCAGAACATAGAGCAACAACTGAGTAGAAACATGATTTAACCAAAATATAATTTCATCATAAACATGTCTACAAAAAGATAATCATCAATGTCAGGAGGATAACTGATACAAAGTCTGACATTTTGAAGCATGAGCCTCAGAAAACTGTGATCAAGTTTTAATAAAAGACACAAACAAGCTCTCATACCAAAGTCACTAAGCATAAACTAGAGCTCAGACTCTAGCAAAAAAAAAACGTTCATATTACATGGTAAAACACAAAGTACAACACATCCCAGGACGCTACAACTCATTCACAACTTTCCAAACAGCAGGTTTGGTGAATGAACAGAAGGTGCTCTGCAGACTCTGAGCAGACAGGAGCGATGAGCAGGCGTTTATCTCAGAGCGGGAGCAGGCAGCTTATGTTTGCATTACTTATGTAATCAGTTTCTTCCACCAGAAGGTTGGATTTCAAGGTACGGCATTAATGTTTACATAGCAAGGATTCTCCTGCTAAGACTCGGTTGCATTTAGATCTGCAGTGCGTCAAAGAAAACTATGAGACGCCAATAAAATTTTACAGACAAGAGAAGCAGAGCAGAGCTTTTCTTTCTTTCGGAGTGTGTGTGCAAGTGCACTGGGTCATGAACTGAGACTTAATTTCAAATTATCCACTACTTATCCTGTCAGATGACTCCATAGCTGTATGACATAAAGGCAGCAAACCCAAACAGACAGGCGACTGGAACATAATTACAATCATCCTAAAAATAAGAACTGCATTACGTTGAATTATAGACAATTTATTTAATGTTCTCCAGTTATTTTGTGCTGAAACATAGAGCGAATGACCTGATCAGTCATACTCGCCCCCCTCCCCTCTTCTGATTCCAAGCGACAGCTCGGTGACATGTTTTCAGTCCTCCTGTCACGTCTAAGAATAACAACAGCCTATCAAGCTTGTTTGGTTACACGATAGAGGGAAATTACAGAACACTGACCTGACTGGAAACAGAAATAGCAGGACATGAGAAAAAGAGAGCAATGAATCATGGGAAAAATACAACCTCAGTCAGGATTTTACTGTACTCTTATCTAAACAAAGTTTGGATGTGAAGAAATCTAGAAGCAAGAAGAAAATAGAAGAGCAAAATGAAAATATGTTAAAATGTCTAACCTATTTGCATAAAACCAACTGTTAAATGTGCAGTTTCTTTTTTGGTAAAACTAATTTGTTTTGTTCAGTAACCAAAGATTTGTTCTTTGAAAATAAAAATGATTACAACTGTTTTTTTTTTCAATATTGGAGTGATGGCAGCTATTTTCCAGTGGTGACTGAACAATGGATGATAACAGAGATGAGGGGGAACAGGATTGTAGGGAGGGGGTCAAACTGACTAGTGGAGGACTTGAACTTGTGGATGAAGCTGAAAAGCAGAGAAAGAGTGAGATGGAGGATGTGGTTGGGAGAAGGCATTAGTAAGGTTGGAACTGAGGAGCAGGTGAATTTTATGAGTTTTGTCATTAAAAAAAGAACATTAAAGAGCAGCAGAAGGCAGCAGAGTGCAGATCTTAACTGCAATTTCAGTCTTCATTGCATCTCTGGTGTTATGTTGAATGACAATAAATAATCAAGGATGGTACTGATGCAATCATTACAGTTGGAAGATAGATCATCATGGATGAGTAGACTATGTAGATCCAGGGAATCATCAATGACAGAGGAAAGTGTACCAGGGTTTATTTTCTTGATATTATGATGTGATAATACGTGAAGGCCTAAAAGTTTAGAAAACTGCCATTTCTCTACTCATTTCTCCTTCTTTTGAGAAATTTTCTGTGCATGAAATACCTAATCACATGCAAGTATCAAGATCAAAGGCAAATCAAGTCCCACTGCATACTCACCCAAAAAACATAAATGATATTAATAAGGAAAAAATAGTTATTGCATGAGAAATTACTTGTAAAAATGTCTTAATTTTATTCAGCATTTCAGCCTGTTTTGCTTTGTTTTTTGATCACATGTATTTTCCTGTTGTTGTTGTTGTTTTTTTATCTCATTGTCAATCTATGTCTTGTAAACCACAACTATAGGCTATAAACTGTAAAAGAAAAGAAAAGAAAAGAAAATAGGTAGATGTCACACACCAGTTATAGTTCTGAGATGCTTCAACACCTCGTGGATCCATCTTATATCTGTTTAAAATCCCTATCAAGTCTGAAGGTCCTAACAGATTTAATTAATCTGAGACGGACAGCTAAACAACGGTTCCCCTTTTTTGCACAGCAGCCCACGCCCCCATCACACCCCCACCCACAACTAAATGGTTCGGAGGAATGTTATGAGAAACTCTTAAAACCATGGACACTAAAGGCCTTGTCACTGAGCATCAATCACACTTGTCCAGTGATGCACAGGGAGACATTTTAATGTGGATGCACTGGCACTCATGTCACACAAGATTCATGGCTGAACGGCCTCACAGCGACTCACGAGACGCAACAAACTCAGCACAAAGTTTGTCACACAATGAGCGAGCCACAGAAATAAAAGATCAACTACGTGTTGTATGTGTGGCCTTTACTCCAGCTAACAATCAAATAATCCAGAGTTTATTATGCATGTTTTTTTTTCTCATAAAACATGTAATCTAACCATCTTTATTCACAAATGTGTGCTTTTGAAAGTTTTTCGTTTAAGGAAAAGCCTCATGAGGGTCATGTTCAGAGAAAAACTACTGGTGCTGCTGAAACTTTGGCCCACATGGTAGGCTTCACTCTCACTGTTCTGGCTCCACACTCCAGTTCTGCTGAGGTTCTGGCCAACAGCATCAAACAGAAATAGCATCTGGAAACTGGACTCCAGGAGACTCACAGGAACCTCTGATGTGAACGCACCAAGACTGATGGGAGTTGAAAGGAAAAGCAAACAGATGCAACTTACCAGCATCAAATCATCTAATAATAGTATTTTTTTACTTCTCCACAAATACGAGAATGAAATGTGACCAAACAGAAAAGAGCATTTATACTGTTATGTGGCCTTTGTAACCAGACTCATACACTGTAGTCACCATCTTGGTTTGTAACTCAGTTCTTTGACCATCTTGGTTTTTTTAAATCTGACATTTTAAACAAATAATCAAAGGCGGTACAACTCTATTAATTTGTCCATCACAACCCTAATTCATCTCCTGCTTAAAAAAAATATTTACCCATTTGTGCAATCATAGGAGTCGCCCTCTGCTCCACACATGGGGGCCGCAATAGCTTGGTGGTCAGTGGTTGCATCGGGAAGGGCATAAAAATGATCGTTGTGTGAGCTAGCTCTTTGTGGTAACCCATGGAGAAGAAAGCAACTGAAAGAAAAAAAACTTCTAATCTCTGCAAACATTAAGTCGTAATAATTAATTATTGCAGTCCAAAGACCACATTCAGTCTGTTAACTGTCTGTTTCAATCAAATCTCCACTGTTGTTTTCAAATTGACTGTTGCAGCGCTTTTATTCTGAAGGCGAGTGGATGTTTACATCAGCTGACTTCCAACACTATCAGAGGTGACAGCTATTTAACAACCTGCTTTATTGAATGCACAAATGATTTCTACAGGCAGACATAATTCATTAACCTGCGTTCTTACCCAGCATTCTGTTCTGCTTTGAGTCAGTCGGGTTCAGGTGATGTTTTAACAACTGTGTCCAGAGACAAAGAGATGGACGGCAGCAGCTGCAGCAGCCAAACTGCACATTCCCACAATGCCTCAGAGAAAACAAGGTCATCTTGTCGCACTCATGTGTCTGACACTTTCTCCAACAACACACACACACATCCCCGGGGATCTGAAGCCAAACGCTGGCAGTGTTCACGTAACGTGCCATTAGAATTAACGTTTTCCAGAAGGAAAGATAAAGAAGACAAAGAATGTAAATACAGAGGAGTGGATCAGAGTAGACCACACAACAGGAGGAGGCAAGGAGGGAGTCACACTACTCTCTGATTTCTCCTGATGATCTAATGATACATTCCTTTTCCACACACCACCTGTTGCAGACATCAGTAAGGGTCGAACAAGGTTTGATTCCCAGGATGCACCAACACTGCATTTTTGAGCATAGGTCTGCTGACTCACAATCGTTACACCGTACAGTAATAAGGCTCTTATAAGGTCACATCTGCCAACAGCACCTGAGGAACACTGCAACAAAGCAGGTTTATTTGAAACAGTAAATAAAAACTGGGCTCAACTTGAATTAAACAGATGGTACTCCTCCACCTCTGCTGAGAACATATCTTATATGGAAATAATTTACATTTACCCACTGAGCAATATATATCAGTTCAACAATGAGTTGTATTGAATTTGTATTCTGAATAAGAAGGGTGGTTTAATGATAATCTGAACCACGTGAATGTAAACACTTATTCTGATCATGTTATTCTGGTTGTGGAAAACTGACCTGACTGTGAGCACTGTGTCAACCTGATGTACACTATACTGCCAAAAGTATTTGCTCACCCATCTTGACTCACATATGAGCTTAAGTGACATCCCAATCCTAATCTATAGGGTTCAATATGACGTTGGTCCCTCCTTTGCAGCTAGAGCTTCAACTTTTCTGGGAAGGCTGTCCACAAGGTTTAGGAGTGTGTTTATGGGGATTTTTGACCATTCTTCCAGAAGCGCATTTGTGAGGTCACATACTGATGTTGGACAGAAGGCCTGGCTCTCAATCTCTGCTCCAATTCATCTCAAAGGTGTTCTATTGGGTTGAGGTCAGAACTCTGTGCAGGTCAGTCAAGTTCATCCACACCAGACTCTGACATCCATGTCTTTATGATAGCAGCATGGCAGCACGACGGCTCAGTGGTTAGCACCAACGCCCCACAGCAAGACGGTCCTGGGTTCTTTCTGTGTGGAGTTTGCATGTTCTCCTCATGTTTGTGTCTGTTTGTGTGAGTCTTCTATGGGTACTCCGGTTTCCCCCACCCCTAAAAACATGTACAATAGGTTACATTCAAGCCCAGGCCTCCCTTGAAAAAGAGATCTGCGATCTCAATGGGACTTGCCTGGTTAAATAACGGTAAATAAAAATAAATAATAAATAATTTATGGACCTTGCTTTGTGCACTGGTGCACAGTCATTAGAATGGGTGAGCAAATACTTTTGGCAATATAGTGTGTGTCCGCCACTCCGCCTGTATAGATGATATATCGAGGAAGCAAAATTAGTTGGTTAGCGATACAACAAAGAGCTCAAAATTATTGACCGCCTTGATGGTGTAAAGTGTAGGAGCGTGGAGTTAACTCAGTGTTTCTTTATGTTTCTTTTTATTGTTTATATGTTCATCACGGAAACAGAGCTACTTCTTCTGTGGTTTTATTAGGGAAAGTGTTCATCTCTGCGTATGTCAGTACTTCTTTTCTGAATAAAAGCCTGGTGCACGTAACCGCTCATGATCAGATTTATTACTTTTGTGCCCATAAATGCCACATCTGGATTATTTAATCAGAATAAATTTCAATATATTCAAAGAATTTTGTGCATGTAAACACAGCTAGTGACTGCTTGATAGGGAAGGAAAGAAAGGAAGAAGCGGGTAAAAAATAAATGATTCACGAATCTTTATCCAGTATGTTTTCTGTCATTCATCTTTTTTTTTTTTCAAAACTTCCATCCATTTTCTTTACCCAATTTTCCTTTCTGGGTTGCAGGGCTTACGGGACAAATATTGATCAACTGAGAACCAAAATACTTTAATCTTTTCATGTTGTTGTTCTGCAGGGATTTGCCGTGATGGCTTTTGTTGATCGGTTTCATGTTTCAGCCAACATTTTGGAGCACTTTTCAGGACATATTGGCAGTCATGCATGTGCTTTCAGCTGCATGGAGTAGCAAAGGTTTTCCTGACCTGAAGTTAATCCCTCTTTGATAAGAAGCTCTTTGGTCTTCTGTCAGCAGTTTACACAAAAAGGGCTCATTCTGTTCTCCTGCCTTTGATAACCACTTCACACCACAACCTACTGCTCTTTTCACAGAGTTTCCACACTCAGCTATTCTGATATGCCTCCCCCCCCCCCCACACACACACACACACACACAAAAATGTGCTTTGTATATGACATCTTCCCAAGACTCTCATAATATTTAAAACAAAACAACGTTGGGAATTCCTCTCAAAGAGCTACACCTTCTTCCATTACAGCGTGCATGTGTGTGTCAGAGTGGATCTCTGCAGGCCATTTCCTCATGCCTGCTCCCATGATGGTACAAACGCCCCCTCCATCCTCTTTCCCACGTTCCAGGCCACGAATCGGGTCTCCATATCAACCAGACTCTGCGAGCAGGCAGCAATAAAATAACACAAGCTGTATGGGAAAGGCCATCAGGGACAGTATTTTTGTGACGAAACACCGAGATGAGGGGGAGGAAAGCTGTCTCATGACATGGCTTCATAAGTATGAGAAGTGTGCTGCTTGCTGTTGGCATATTACGGCTAAAGATAGACTGCAAACACACACATTTTGAGCTTTTTACCCACTGACTCAGATGATAAGAAACTCTGTAACAGCTCTCGACTTATTTGGTGGAAGCTACAACAGTGAGGAGTTGTTTTCCTCTTTTTCATGGCAGCACCTCCCGCTGCTTCCCGTGTGCACAGGTGTTTGTGCACATGAGTCAAATCTTGTTTTAAAGCAAAAGTTCAAATATTTAAACTGGAGTTCTGTCAAAAGGTTATGATGGAATAATACCTCACTTGCTATACATACTGAGAAAATAAAACTGAATCAATTAAATTACATCTTCAACTTTCAATCGTGCAAAGAAAAAGTTTTTCCCTCATTACAAGTTTGAAGTATTTTACACAAACTACGAGGAAAGCACCAGTGATCAGTGTTAACTGACCGCAGTGAGCCCACACAGTCAGCTCTGTGGAGTCAGCGGTACGGCCTCAGGTCCAAAGGCTGATAGGCTGACAGGTTGCATTAGGTTAAAAGGCTTCTCTCGTGCATTAGATCTGCACAAAAGCATTATTTCACAAAAACAACATCTATTATTAAACAGTGTGTTGTAGGTGATCCTGACAGATGCTTTGTGTCGACTCGTGTCAGAACAAACTGGAACAGCTCAACAAAATCTGCAGCTCACATTCTGGCTCTCTCTGACCTCAGAGGTATAAAAATAGTGATATATATATTTATATATACATACATGAGCAACTGTATATTCTGACAGGATGAAAAGAATAAAAATTAAATAAAAATTTAGCACAAAAGGTAAGAAAATGTGTGTTTGGTAGATTTTTTCGTCATTGTAACAAAGCTTCTTGACAAAGAAAAATCTTATACTATTGGACAGCCTGTTAGTTTACATTTTAAATGGTGCCACATTTGTAAGGAACATGCATTTGTGGGATGAGCAGTAGAGCTGAATATGTGAGTTGCACACATGAAATATTTTGCCAAATCTTCTCTGTCAAACTGTTTATTTTGCTGTTGTTTTTTACACTTGTATTGAGCTTCTGGTACCCCCAGGTGCTGCCAATCAGGTGCATCGTAATAAGATTTATTGCCAAGAATTGTTACAACAAAGAAACAATCTAACAAACACTAATTTCCTTACTTTTTGTGCTAAGTATAGGTTATTGTAGTATAAACGGCTAGAACTCAGTAAGGATCCTAGTGAAATAATCATATAATCAGGAAATAATCACTGGATGTGCATCTATATCTGATTAACTTTAAAAGTCAAACTACTTCAACATGGCCGGTACGTCCAACTATCAGTTTTGAAGATATTGTGCTAAAATTTGATGTTGTCAACACAAACTCTGAGCATGGTACCTCATGATGTCAACATGAGATTAAACAAATGTAGCTGTAAATATTCATGTAAGCCAGTTCTCCAATGTTCCCATCATATTTGTGTTATTTTTTATAAATTCTTCACGCACTGTTGGCTGGCTGAGCAGCCAATTATCAACCAAAATATCACCCAAAGCCAGCAGAGCTCTGAGTCTGTCGAGTCTTCTCCTCTCTGATCCTTGAATTGAACAATGTTTCAGATTAAATCCAGCCTTGTCTGCCCAAATACCTCCCAAACACAATTCTTTGCTCACATCATCCTGAGTTTATTAATGGTAGCTTGTTTTGCTTCACAACAGCCCGGCAGCTGTTCCCCCGCACTTATTAGCTTATTAAGCTTATAGCTTATTTAACAGAACAACACTGAGCCATAATCTCTGTCATGTAAGAGAGCAGAAAAGAGCAGCTGAAAGGGGAGATGCCCTTTGGCCCAACAGGGAGGAATTCTCACACAATGGAAACACTTAAAAGAGCAAACTGAGCGAGCTCTGTGAGCGACTGACCTCTGAGCTATTAAAGAAGATGCGGTGCTCATGAATCAGCGGCTATATTAAAAACATGGTTCGGCTGGGCAGCAGCCTGAGATGGAGAACAAGTTGCTGGATTGATTTCACTTTCTTCTACAGCCACTTCGCCAGGATCAATAACGTTAGATCCCTTTCTGCAGTTTGAGCTGATTTCAGTAACTTTCAGCTTCTTGTCGCAGTTTGAAAACAGGTGCTATGCTGCTTTCAGCCCCCGTTTGTGAACCAATCTGACACGTTTGATCAAATCCAGTACGTCTGCACGTGTGAACACAGCTGCTTTACATGTGGGCCTTAGAGAGAAGTCTGCAAACCAAATGTATGAAACATAATTTAAACTAAAGTCTGCTCTCAACATCAAAAAGTAGGTTCTCAGTTTGAGGGTTTAGCAGCATTTTTTTATATCATTCAGCTTTAAACAGATGCTTCAGATGTTTTGTAAGTTCAGTTCTATGGAAAAGATACAAACTATTATCCTACCTGTTGTGGATAGTTATAAAGAGCTAAATACAACAGGTAAGATATTAATTCTTTATAACTTTTATACAGAACCACTCTCACAGAACAGCTGAACTCATGCTAAAAAATAATACTGAAGCAGCTCCATAGATGCTCAGAATAAGTTTTTTAACTGATCCAAAGTTGTAATTACTTGTACAACAATGGATGGCACTTTTAGTTTAGTAATCCTCCCCCTGCAGAAACTAGGGTTGTGCAAAATTCTTATTGTGTGCAATCAAGTAGAACTCTATTCATATTTGCTGCTTTGCAATTACTGCCATTGATGTCATGTGATGATGTATTTTTGTGTGCAGCACACAATCCCTATCAGGCCTGGAGCAGCTAACGCTAAAGCTAACCCTACAAACTTGTTAAATCACCTGTAACACCAGCATAAATTAGAGTATGAGGAAAGACAGAACAGGTGGACCAAGGCCGCAGTGTGTGCCACATGCAAGTGCAACTATCATCTATTCACCATATTAATTGTTATCTGCTAAATGGCACAATTTATCATGACAAATTTTCATGTCAATATTGCCCAACTCTAGTAGAAACTGTGTACTCATCTGAAAAAGTCCCAATTTTTTGTTGTGCTCAATGCGTCATTTCCCCACACCTCATGGAAACCTGACCAATGTTACAACATCTCATTTTGAATCTTGCTCAAATGATCCCACAACAAATCATTTCTTTAACTGTTTGAGGGAAAACAACAATATCCCAGCTCATTCCCATCTATAAAAGCAGAACAATATCAGGGGAGAGGTCTGAGCCAACACCACTTATTCCAATAAATCTTGTTGACTCATATAAACAGTTTACTATTACAGCAATAAAGCTGTTGAAACTCATCACGTCAAAGTTTTGAGGTTGTTTGGGAAATAAATTACTTAATTTTCTTACAAATTAAGGAAATTTGGAGTTTTGCAATGCCTCTGAAGTTCATAAATCTTGGCTCTAACACAGTTTTTTTTTTTAACTCGCACATGACCGATTTATCAAACATCCAATATTCCCTCTGACAGAGTAAGTAGTGTTGATTTCCACATTCTTGTAAACCTCCTCCAACGCCCATGACTGTTAATTATCTCTTAAAGCCGTGGTGCCCTGCGTATAGAACCATCATTTTGACATCGGAGTCGCTGTGACTGACAAGGAGGAGCAGATGGCTCATCTGAAAGCCATTAAACCACCTTTGACCCCAGAGCAAGAAAACTGAATTACTGGAGTGTTTCCAAGAAAAACAAAAAGAAGACGACTCAAATGTTGAATTGCTTGTCTTCATTGGTTTAAAAAATACTCTTTCAATCAAACCATAACTTAGAAAGTATTGGCTCTGTGCTGCAAATAAATGTGTTAAACTGTGAGTCAAAGCTTACAACAGCTCTGTTAATGTGGCGAGGTGAAAAGTGAGTGTGAGTCAGAGTCAAGGACGAATGCAGATTTTCAACTTATTGTTCCAGAACCTCTAACTCATAAAGACAAATGAGACAGGCAACCATAATTTAGATATAATTGAGATGTACAAGCAGGATTTTCTAGAGTAATTTAAAGTTTTTATTTTGATATAGCTCTGATAAACTCACTGATTTTGGCCAATTCTGATTTCTCTCTAAAAGCAATCATTAAAAATGCTCATTTTCTTTTTCCTTTTTCTTTTACTTAGACAACTTCTGTTCCCTTTCAAAAGATATTAAGGTGATATTACAAACATCCATGACAAAGCATGAGCCAAAATGTTTCTGCACTGCTGTAAGAGAATGTCTTCCTAAAAAACTAAACAAGTGTTCATCATGTTCAGATCTTACCCAGATAACAATCTGCTGATGGCCACCTCAACCATGTTTTTGTAGAGTTTGTTTTATAGTTGATACAGCCAATTATAGTTACTTTGGTTTGTTTTTTCAGCCGTGACCTGAGAGTCGCTGAGCAAGAAATCCCACAAAAAGCTTCATTTATTTATTTATTAACCCTCACTGCAAACATAAGTCAAACATGCAGTCATAAACAATTGCTAACGATGAATCGATATAGTATATAATTAAATTTAAGAGTTGCAGTCTGATTACTGACTTTATTAAATCAGTTTATGATTTAAATATGACATCAAAGCATAAGACAAAGGCAAAAAACTAAATTCCGGTCTGGAAAAAGATTAAATTCTAACAATTTTTAACCATACTTTGGATTTTCTCCAAATCAATTTGCATAACATTTTTTTAAAAGTGTGGTTCTGTAAAGATGTTATGAACAGTTGGTATCTTACGTGCTCATAAAACAACTTTAGTTTGAAACTGTTAGCTTGTCTGAGCAGACAGTCAAGCTAATGGCCAACCAGGGCCAAAGTCAAACAGTTTTGTTGTTTATAAAACTCCAGTATCAAAAGATGCACAGCAACTCATACAGACATGAACATGAACATTTACATTGCATTAGAATGGTTGTTTACATTGACTTACTGTGTAGGTCTGTGTTCAGTCTACTCAACCAGAGTAATCTGATGGTAGGGTAAGGTGGTGTACGGATCAATAGAGTCACATTTGCTTCTAACCATGTTTTTACTTTTTACACCGCATAACGTTTGCATCCTTTTAGAAGGTTTTGACTTCACATTTTCTTTATGGAACATTAGTTTTACATATACCATTAATGACATGGTTATTTGTCTTAATACTAGGTAATGTGAAAATGAACAGTTTGGTCATGACCCCGTTCGATTAGATATTAGCGCATCAGTTCGGTCAGAATTAAACACTAAACTGAGGTCGTTCAAAGAGCTATCCACCACAGGTAAGACACTGACTGCTCATTTTGTATAGAACCACACTCCTAAAAATTTGAACCATACAGTGACTAAAAACACATACAAAACAAAAAAAGAAAAACATTTCCTCAACAGGTCACTTAATCCCCAGTTTCTTTAAAATAGTCCTTTATGACTCATGTAGTAAAACTCAAGTGTCTGGCAGTGTTCTTAATTATCAGACTTTATTACTAAAATGCAAACAAATGCAGATGTAAAAAGACTTTACAGTGAATGTGGGTTACTTTAAACAAAGAAAAGTCTGTAATTTTAAAGACAGATAAACTAATAAAATTTTATATCAAACCACAGCTTATTCTGAGGTGGTTTGTTGCTGTAGGATTTATTAATCAAACACGTTCGAGCTGCAGAATTCGGTTTGTCACAAGCAGAGAAACAGTAACCCTGTTTTAACCAAACTAACACCCGATGACAACATGTTGTTAAATAGAAGCGGAGTGGAGCTGAGAGAGCATGTGTTCTCCGTTACGACTACACCAGGTGTCTGCAGCTGTCCTAACTTCAAAGGCCATTAGAGCCTGAGGAGAGCTGGCTCCTCACATGTTCTGCTGAGCTGAGGTGAGCCCTAATCTGACTGACAGAAATGGATTTGCCCTTCAGTCAAATATTGAGCAATAGATCAGAGCACATAAAGCTGTCTAAGGTAAAAATCCTCACTGCACGTGTGAAGACGAGGCAGATAAACTACAGAGGTGCTGAGCATCACTAGCTGTGGGTTTCTCAAAATATTAATAAAACTGAAAGTAGCAATTCTAGCATGTCATTGTCCTAAACAAATGTTAAGTGATCTGTTAACACTTTGCGTATGTAATGGGAATAAATCTCAGCTATTATCTCCCCAAATTTGAGCTATTTATCTGTAAAACTGACTGCTTTAGCTAATTTTGTGTTCCCAAAGTTTGATTAGCTTTGGTAATCATCTTGAATCAGGCTGTCTTCAAAAAGTTAATCAGCTATTAATGGACATTCGATGATAGTCAGTGGTGGGCACAGTTCCCCTAAAGCACTAATAGGGGAACTAATTTCCCGATTAGTGCTTTAGGTCTATAAATGTTATTGATCAACATTAATGTTAACAGCTGAGGGTGAAAACTGTCACACATTTTGTTCATATGTGTGTCACGTATCCACTAGATGACAATATAAACAGTATATGAACCCAAATAAGGCTGTGGGACGTCAATGATAAGTCTTAAGAGAGCAACATGACAATATGTGACTCGTTGTCTGTTGAAGAATGTTCATGGTTTGACTGGTTTGTTTTAATGCTTTAGAATTAACTTCTGCTAAAACTTTCAGTGCATTAGTGCTTTAGAATTAGGGGAGCTTAATATTTGGGTTGGTGTTTTAGGGCTTGTGGAACTAATTTTTCAGATTGGTGCTGCCCACCACTGCTGATAGTTTTATTAAAATCCAGCCAATGTTTTATGAATTATTTTGCTAACATACACACATAATCAGGGGAAAACTGTAGAGTACAATAAAAAAATGTATTCAAGACGACTACAAATCTAAATTTTCCTAATGTCAACAACAAATAAAGAGCCGAGCTGAGCTTTAGCTTGAGGCTAAAGCGAGGACAAAAGCTTGTATTTTATCCCACCGATAAGGCTGAAACTGTAAACTTCCTTCCTTTCCTTCACGCTGTAAACACGAGGTAAGCTGCTCGCCTTGGCAACAAAAAGTGTTGATATTCAGATTGCCTTCAAACAGGCGTGTCTGCAGAGTGATTTTATTTTTTGGCTGGAGCTACAACACTCAAACAATCGTTTGCTGCTACTAAGCGAACATGCAGAAAATGGCCTTGATGACAACATCACAAAGAGCTTCCCCCCCTCAGCAGGAACAACCACCCTCTCCATCCCTGCTTACTGCAGCCATATTGACCCAGGTAATGGGGATAATGGATGTTATTGCATCAACAGTAGGATCAAACTGTAAAAGGCAACCCTTTTGCTCAAACGTTTCATACTCCCCAAGTGCACGGCCATTATATGGTCCTCCCGCATACAAACACACGTTTCCACAAAAACACTTAACAACAAAGTGTTTCAGGTTCCGGCTCCGAGGACTGCACGTTACCGGCGTTAAAAGGTTACAGGATTACAGCAATGAGCTCACTGTAATCTACAAGAACCAAGTTGATGCTGAGAAGCCACAGCTAAGCCCAATTTCTGAAGCTTCTTCCTCAGTCTGCTTCAGTCTCACCTTGTCCCACACACCTGCTTTATATCAGTAATCACCCCAGCTGCATTCGCTCCATACATCCACTATCCCCACATTTAAACTGTGCTTAGTTTTTCAGTCAGTTACAAGATGTTCAGATGTGTGTCTACATGTTTGTTCTCATTTAATATGTCCCACACAGCGGACAGGTTTGGGCCAGATCTGGTGACCAGCTGCCGCTGCAGGCTGACCGCTGGCATGACAAGGGGCTTGTCACCCAGATGTGGGCCAGGTCTGGCAATGATGGCACTATTTTTAAGATAGCATGCTAAAGCTGGCACAGTTGTGGTTTGGTTTATGTGGTGCTGACAAATGCATGGGCCACATCTGGTAAACTATTGTATATCCAGGCCACCAAAGGGCCATCATTCTTTGCGGAACATGGGTAGAGTCTCAGTGCATTGTGTGAACCAGAACTGGGCCACTTTTTTTTTAGACATGGGATGTTTTTTTAATTAAAGCTGCCTGCTTTCTTGGGTCCTCATCAACCCAACCCAACACATAATCAGTCAATTTTAGACATAATGTACTTTAAAAGAATCACGTCTTGTTTTAAACACTATAGAGGTTCTATTTTTAATGTAATTCATCAGCTGACAATAAAAGCATGTTTGTTTTTTGGTTTAATAAAATTATGTTTAAAGTACAGCACAAAAGACTTGAGTTGTTATTTATTACTTTTATTCTTGTTATTAATTATTCTAAAACAAAGACTGGACAGAAAATCAGACCCTGCAGCTGAATTTATTTATGTGAGAATGTGTTCTCTGAAGCGATGAATAGTTTACAAAAAGGAAAATCTCAATAACTCCGAACCTTTGTGCTACATTTTACAAAATAAGCAACACTTTCCGTTGTTTTCTGATGAGCCTCCAGCTTTGTCCATCATTTCCTTTCTGGGAACCCCAGGGGGATCGGGGTTATGTGTCACTAATCTTAACAACCATAAATCCTGCTTCAGACAGCTCCAAACTGATAAAACAAGTCAAGGCTGGGTTCAAAACCAGTAGAAGGTGGCTCCTTTTCTCTTTTATTTGTTTGGGAAAGTGTAAACAAGAGCATCCCTAGAATTTAATTTGGGACAAAGATCAGAATCTCAACTTTTCTCCACACTGAACTAAAATACAAAAAAGGCTAAAAGAATATGTAATAATCATACCAATGCTGATTGTTATAATGTTAGGCTACAAATATTAGTCAACAGAACAAACTTAAGCAAAGGTTATTTTAGAAATTTTAGCTGTGGCCATTTTAAATTCACACTAACATCAAAGATTACATTCTAAAGCAGGGATCATCAATTATGGTCCTCGAGGTCCGCAGCCCTGCATGTTTTACTTGTTTCTCTGCTCCAACACACCTGATTTGAATGAATGGATTATTATCAGGCTTCTGCAGAACTTGGATGAGGTAATTCACTGACTGAATCAGGTGTGTTTGAGAAGGGAAAAAAAGTAGAACATGCAGGGCTGCGGACCTCAAGGACCGGAATTGATGATCCCTGTTCTAAAGTTTTGTTAAAATCCATTGAGTGATTCAGGAGTTATTTTGCTAAATAGTACATGCACACAGAGACACAAGCGAAACCTTAATCGCCCTTTCACCTTCGGCTGCGAGAGACAATAAAAACGGAAATAATTCAGCTGTAAAGCACGAGTTATTGGCCACTTTGGAGAGGCTTCAAAACAAGCTCCACAGTCTCTGCTCAGAATCAGAGCTGACACTGTGGGGCCGTAGAAAAAAACTTAAAGCTTCCATTTCAGACTCATTCTGCTGATCCCCCGCCAGATCACTGAGCTGCGATTTATTACGCTGCGGTCGACACACAACAAGGGCGTTTATTGTCCAACGCTGACTCTCCTCTTCTGAGGAGGAGCGGGAGTTGTTTTGAGCTCGTGAATTTGGCTCCTCAGTCGCAGCCGAGAGTGATGATCCTGTAGTGACTAGGGTCTAATGTGTGTGTGTGTTGGGGGGGGGGGGGGGGGGGGGTGTAGCCCTGGCCTGTTGAGCGGATGTCACAGGAAGTGTACTGAATCCTATCAAGCATGAACACAAACCCCACATTCAGTCACTTTATCACCAGCCACCAAAGGCAAGTAAAAATCCTGTCCTGACCGCCGCAAATAAAAGATTTTAAAAATGCGGCGTTAATGAGGCCACATTATTGATTGCTCTACAACAATTAAAACCCAATGTATGATTGTGTAGATGTACACTTTCTATTCTATCTGAGCAGAATGACCTCAGGAGGTCACAGAGGGTCAACTACAGGAAACGGACCTGATAAGGGCAGCAAGAATTCTAGGAGATGGCAGACAATAGTTTGAAGTGAAAATCGAGTGAGTGAGAGGGTGGGGGGAGGATCTGTGTGGTTCGTGGCAAACAGGAAAGGAAAGGTGAAGAAATAAAGAAAGTCAGGAGGTCAGAAGAGGAGGGAAGTCAGGCTCAGAAAGAGGAAGGGCTGTGTGGGAGAAGAAATGTATCAGCCCAAGCTTTGAGCTTAAATTTTAAAAAAAGTTTACATTTGTTCATACTTAGAAAGTCCTTTCAGTCATAGTCTCACTAAACCAACTTAAAATAAAAATAAAAAAAATCCCTGACTGGAACCTGCACACTGAGATTTAGACCAGGGGCGGAGATGCACTTTTTTTTTTGCAATTGGGTGATCAAGGTGTTCTTAGTGGGGCACATAAAGAGACAATTTATTATTCAGCCATTTTAGACATACAAATTTGCGAAGAAGTAGCCAAAACCAACCTTTACTCAATTTTAAAAGATAATGAAAAATTCCAAGGAGCTACCACAGCTGACTTTAAAAGGTTATAATTAAGCTATGTTCAGACTTATTGAAAGTGAATTTGTTGTGAAGCAGCTAAGAATGATCACATGCTGATTGCAGATGCTACTAGCAAATTAACCTAATGCTAAATTTACAGAGAAATATTTCAGCCATTGTTGAACACTGACAGCAGAAAATGTATATAGTACACTAATACCAGAGAACAATCTTTAACACATTCTAAATGCAAATACAAAATCCAAGATCCGCACCCACTTGTCAATTATTTGGGGGTGGCCAATAACATACCAAGGGGGGCACTTGCCACCGCACTGCCTTTGCCCCTGATTTAGTCGTCACACCACAGCCACATAGGTCTGGCTCAGAAATGTGTTTGTAAGGAAGCAGCATAGTAGAGCAGTTCTGTGCTGGTCTGTGCTGTCCGGGCAGCACCGGGCCACTTGATCAGAGCTGGGACAGTGACAGAAAGCAGACAGAGAGGCTGCCTCATTCCTCCCTGCACCTCTCTGTGGGTGGGTGGGTGTTGCTGGCTAAAAATACCTGCAGCAAACTGTTCAACACAGCAGAACTTCAGACAGAACCGAGTCAAGCGCGTCTCATGACAGAAACATTCAAAGTCTCTTTTTGTTTTCTTCCACTTTAGGGTTTCAAGTCCTTCATGCATGAACTGCAGATTGTAACAATGCCTGCAAACTTTAAATCAGGTGACAAACAAAAATATCTGCTAATTACAGAAGAAACTAAGCTCATCATGTCAGTGAACTGAGGAATAATTAATAAATTAATTATTAATTAATTAATAAAAGCCTAAAGGGCAGTGCCACATGTTTAGCAAACTAACAAAGTTACTGCAGCTTCTTTAAATGTCCTCAGTGAGTTCTGAGGCTGGATAAACAATCCACTCCCACTGTTTTCTGAAATGCAATTAGTCCTGACTTGATTACAGGTCATGCTTTATCTTTGTCCTGTTTTAGAAACTTTGCAAAGCAAAGCCCTGTATCTTATCTAAAGCTGCCCAGAGGCCCCCTATCCCCCCCAGGCTGGGACTCACCTCCCCAGGTGTGAAGGAGGACCAGAAGTCCTGCCAGCAGAGAGGCGGTGTCGCGTGCAGCCATGGTTGGTGGTGCGGTGCAGAAGATGTCCAAGCTGGGATGTGTTTAGTCCGGGTCTGCTACTGATTGAACGCACACACACGCGCGCGCGCTCCCAGAGAGAGAGAGAGAGAGAGAGAGAGAGAGAGAGAGAGAGAGAGAGAGAGAGAGAGAGAGAGAGAGAGAAGCAGCGCGAGGAGGCAGATGATGCAGAGGGAGGAGGCTGAAACAGACTGACAAATGTTCCCCCGCTGCAAAAAATAAACCCTACAGCTGCGTGTGGATGCAGGGATTCAGCTTTTGAAACGCGGCTCACCGTCAGATTTCCTGATAAGACTCTCATACAGTTCAACCATTACTCATTTCTGTCCAAACTCTTTAAATAATCCGCTTTGAGCTGCAGTCAAGTGGGTGAGATGGGTACATTTCTTCCAGTGGAAACTATAGGAGGAACCTCTAGTTTCAGGAGGGTGGCGGTTTACTTGCCTTTGGTGGCTGGTGATAAAGTGACTGAATGTGGGGTTTGTGTTCATGCTTGATAAGGATTCAGTACACTTCCTGTGACATCAAGGAGGGTGGCGGAGATCTGGACAGAAACCCGACAGAAACGCATCATGCCTCAAAGACGAAGAAACATTTTTTTTTGTTCATTTTGTTATTGTTGCTGAGGCTTTTCTGTAGTAAATGTGTTATAAACTCTTATTCAACAGGAAACCACCAAGCTGCTGTTGCTGCTGGGGTTTCATTAACAGATGCTTAAAATCATATCAAATGTTTTTAAATGATGAATAATTGTTAATTGGTTACATAAGGGTTGGTGATGACAGGGGATGGTGAGTGTGACGCCAACTTACTGCTAATCAAACATATTAAAACAACTTGGCATAGTTAAGCAGTGGTTAGTGTGGGCGATAAGGCCCTCAGAAACAAAAAATAAAAAACAGTTTTTGCACTATGAATAAGTTGAACTTGTGGTGATGTATGAAAATCCCCATGCATATCCCCCGCTCATCACCACTTGGATAAAGTTTTATAAAATTAGGCTCATTACATCCGTCACATATTCATGTTCATGTTTGAGGATTTATATTTCATATACCATTTTAAACTGCAGCTGAGAGTGTGTGTGTACACACACACACACACACACACACACACGGAGGATTGTACAGAAATGATAGTCATGACTCATGTTCATACTGTATGTGCTTCTAGTTTTAGCTCAGGAGAAGAATTTAGAAATGAATGAAATGCTTTCTGTTTTAGTATCAGTCATCTGAGGATGAGAGTGCTTGTATTTAAGTCAGTGAAGCTTTTTTTAGAGCCAGATTCAACTTGTTATGAAACAATACGTCTCCACACTATCCGAGCTTGATGTCAACACAAAATATCAATGTTTAAATATATATTCATGTCCTTAAAACAGTCCACAAACCAAGTAAGTCACATGTTGCCTGCTTAAACACACCATGTGACTTATTGACTTTGGTTGCAGGACTTCAGTCCCTGATGGGGAAAAAAAAGAGCATTTAAATGTCAGGGTTTGGAAAGCTGCAGCTTTTGCCAAATTGTAACAGAGCTGCAACATGTTGCTATAAATGTACAGTAGCAGAGGACAGCTGGGGAAAGACGAGTTGTAGTTGACATTCTAAAATAAATACTAGACTGAGTTTATTATTAACTGCATTAAAAATTACTTAACTATTCAGCCTGCATGTTAGATTAAAAACAGGATGACATATAGAAAATGTGCACATAAAGTCTGAACCTTTACTAATCAAATATTTTAAAATAATGCATACAACATATCTGTAGCTTTAATATTATAAAATAAAAAAAGAAGACAACGGTTAAAACAATTTAAGGAATGCATATCGTCCCCTGCATTGCATGCTAAAGTTCGAAACAAATGTTTTGCAAGATCTGTTAGTGCTTAGAGAGTGTGTGTTGTGGGTACAACACACACTCTCTAAGTAGTCGACATATATAGTAGCCGAGCTACTACCACAACAAATTTTAGCTTAATATCTGTTAAATTGATGAAATTAGTCATCCATTAGCTGTGGTGGCCATTTTTAAACTGTTAATCAGTTATAGATGAACCCTTAAGTATTGCTCCCTGGGATTTTCATCAAAATCCATCCATGCATAGAGAGAAATCATTAAACCTGCAATTCAGTCCAGCACTGGTGTGGTTGTATGACTTCTTTTCACATTCAAACATTCAAGTATTGGTGTATTTTCTATCTGGTTATGAACACGTAATAAGGTAAACAAACACCTCTAAATTTCTTTTCAGGTCTATGAGAATTTTTGCCAATATCAATCTGTAATATCAACTGATTTATAATCATTTTTGTCTTTGATAAAGTTGCTAACCTGTGGTGGAATTTATGATTTTGATCACAGACACATACACTCACAGGCAATTACATTATCACCTGCTTTAAGTGGCGGGAAGTGATAAAAATGTCTAAATGACTTCAAGAACTGCAATCAAGCAGATTTATATGGGTTATTTGACTGTGTTTGTTTTGATTCTGTGACCAACACTTCCTTCGACAAAGACAGCGACAAAACACGAAACCATCAGAGGAGTCGTTTCATCTCAGTATTATGTGATCTCGTGTGAACTCAGTCTGGAACCAGATCAGAGCGGTGGGACGTGTCAGGAACGCTGATCTTTGTAACCTTCAGTGTTGGGTCTGATGTCTGTGTTTCCTGCCAAGTGGACCGCTCCTGACTGTCAGATACATACCATGGAGGGTTGAATATGTCTGCCATGTAAGCTTCAATCTAAAAACCCATGATCCACACAGATATTTTAGATATTATTCTTATAACATATGAGCCATCACTGTTTTTGTTTATAGTTTGATCCTCATGGATTTTCCCAGACCATTTTAAATAAATCCTAAGGATTATCAGGATTGTTCAGCGTCAACATTAACACATATTTTTTTTATTGTAATTTGAGCAGAAAAGGTGATGTCATGTCTGATGTTTATATCTGGTTTTAGTTGGAGGTATTGTTGTGGAGTCTCTGATGTTTCTAATTAACAGAAGCTGTGAGACGTTTTGATTCAAACTAAGCTCAGATGTTTCTGATCAGCACTTGTTAGATTTGATCAAACGTGTTTAGTCTGTATAAGCTCAGGCTCTTTGGTTATACTCCTAAATATGACCCATAATGCAGTTGTGCTTTAACAAAGTCATACCTAAACAATAATTTACAACATTTATTAGTCCATCAATTATGACTGCTTGGTTGGAATAAAAGTTTATTCTTAAACATTTCATTTTTCTAAAATAATTTGGTTCTAGGGTTACTACATCATCATTGTCAGGCCTTAAAACTGTGTTCTTTTCATTTTGTGTTTTTACAAGTTCTGTTTATCAGATTAAGACAAAAGACAAATTGTTACAAGAATATTAGTTTCCTCTTCATCTCAAATTTGGATTTTTTTATCTGTTTTCTCAGCCATTTTGCGCTTCATTTCTTCAAGTTATTTCCATCCGTTTGTCTAATTTGTTTGGATTTGTTATTCCCTAAATAAAAGGTCCGTGAGAGCGCTTCTGTGGGAGGTTTGTCAGCATATTTCTTAGATAAACTCTCGCAGAGTTAATATCAAGTAGAAATAGTCTAACAAAACATGAATTATGAGGTCAAATATCCAATCCCACGAATGAAACTCTCTTTAGAAAGGAGACATATTTTTAAAATCCTTCTTTTTCCCATTTAGATCATTCTGTTGGGGTCTATGTAAAGTTGAACTGCAATGCTTTGGTCTGAATTCCTCCTTATTAAGCTCCTCATTCACCCCTTTTCTGAGGTGTGTCTCAAAGCAACTCATTTTTATCATAGGTTAAAGCAGTGTTTTTCAACCCTGGTCCTCACAGTACACAGCTGATTTCAGTTGGTAACTAATTAACTGATGAACTGCAATCACCTGAATCAGGTGTGTCAAAGCAGGGAGCCCTCTAAAACATGCAGGGTATTGTGCCTTGAAGACCGGGGTTGAAAAAAAAAACACTGGGTTAAGGGAAGGTTAGGACTCAGATGCAGCCAAGAGGAACTTGGTTAAAAGTAAAAAAAAAAAACTTAATGAATTAAATCAACAAGCTGACAAAACTTACAAAACATGAAGAGTTGAAGAACACACAGAAACACGGGGAGAGCCTGATATCTAGCAAGAGCTATGACAGGGGTGGGCACTGAGGGCTGCAGTCCTGCATGTTTTACTTGCTTCTCTGCTCCAACACACCTGATATGAATTAATGGGTGATTAACAGGCTTCTGCAGAACTTGGAAGAGGTAATTTAATGTCTGAATCAGCTGTGTTGGAGCAGGGAAAAAAGGTAAAACATGCAAGGCTGCGACCCCTGAGCTATGACAATGCAGCACTGATGTGAAAGTGACAAAGTCAGCTGATGAGAAGGCAGCTGGGCTGATTGGGGAGTGACAACAGGTGAGAGTGGCTGAAAGGATGGAAAAATACTGAGAACAGACTCAGGGAGGAAATGGGCAGAGTTGTAAAGTAAATACTTTGTTACTGTACTTGCGTAGAAATTTTGGTTGTCTGTACTTTACTTAAGTAATCATTTTTCAGCGTACTTTTTACTTTTACTCATTACATTTAAAAAGATAAAAAATTATCTGTACTTATACTCACTACATTTAAAATGGTAAGAAGTAGAAAGTTGTTACTCCTATTTTATTCTGAGTTGTTATTACTGAAAAATAATACTATTCTGATAAATTGTGTCTCCTGGATAGAGTGAATTTAATTGAGGTTAGATGAGAAGTATAAATAAATACCATTCTGACACCCTATTAGCTTGTAGAACTCATCACAGCTGCAAGTCGTTAGAAAAATATATATTTTGGAGAAGTCACTTCCCAATAAATGTCATTTTGGAAAATTTAACCGCTTACTTTTACTCAGTATTTTTTTTACTTTTAATACTTAAGTATATTTTGTGTCAGAAATTTACTTTTAATACTTAAGTACAAAAAATATCAGATACTTTAAAGGGCCAATATTATGTGTTTCTCAGGCATATATTTAAATTCTATACCATAATGATGTATCTATCTGTGTCACCTTAAGTTGTTATTAAAATGCTGTTTATATGTTTAAATAGGAAAGAAACTTTATCTTCTCCTCATTTCCTGCTCTAAACACCTTGAAATTGGCCTCTGTGTCTTTAAGCGGTGTTGCGGTGGTGCTGTGATGGGGAAGCTTGTTGTAGTTTACTTGGCATGTGAAAATAAATTTCCTCAAAGGTTTTTTGAATCTAAAAAGGGCTACACTGAGATGTAGTAGGAGCTCAGCAGTTTCACTTCCACTTTGAGAGCCTGCAGGTGTCACGGGCGGGGGGCTGGGAGGTGCTCTGTGACGAGGAAGCTCAAAAAAGTTGATTTTACATGATATAGCGCCTTTAAGGCTTTTACTCAAGTAATATTTTAGAGAAGACTTTAACTTTTACCAAAGTGTTTTTATGATAAGATACTTGTACTTTTACTCAAGTCTCACTTTGAGGTACTTTATACAACAATGGAAATGGGAAATTGCTGGGAACACTTATGAACAATAAACAAGGAAACACAAAAAGTAACTAAACTAAACCATCACATATAACCAAAACACACAGACTATAAAGTTTAAATTTTGTTCCCTTACATCCAAACTAGGTGCTTCACACCCCGCCTCCCTTCAGCTTCCAGAGCGGTACATTCTAGCTTGATCGAAGGGGCTGCGGTTATCAAGCAGCAAAGAAACATTTTATTAATAAACTAATTCAAAGATGCCAACAACAGAAGGCTTGTCCATCCAGCCTGTTGAAGTCAGAATCTGACCCAGAGTGAGAGAAGAATGAAGATGATGAAATTGTAAGTTCAGACCTTTTTTGGCAGTCCTGTCCCAAATTCTGTGATGTAATAGTTCAGAAAATTTTAGAAAACTTAACAAGTTGAAAAATATGAACCAAACAATATAAAGACATCTACACAGCTCCAGGAGAGACTAAATTAAACTTTTCTGCACTCCTAGACACTCCAAGTACACAACAAGATGTATTTAATGGATTAAAAAAAGGGGATTTTGCATTTGTCCTTTTTACAGCAAGGTTTTATTTTGTGTTGTTTCGTACCATGTCTCCCTCATCTTATCATAACAGTGTGTTAATTATGTTGGAGGAAACTCAACCCAGCTGTTAGGATCTGTGTTTCCTGGCTGGAGTTTTGGCAGTTCTGTGTTCATTGTTAGATTTATTCCCTTTTCGTGTTTTATTTTCTGTTTAGTTCTGGTCTTTGTGTTTTCATTTGATCAGTCATTTTCTTTTTCTTTCTCTGTGCCACTAGCCTCTTCTCCTTCTATGAATATTTTTCCACAGATGATCTCTGCTCCTCCCATCTACACCTGTTCTCAGCTGTTTGTCCAGATGTCTCTGCTCCCCTCCTCAGCCTCTCAGCTTCAACAAGTAATGGGTGCAGGGGCCTATACTGACTATGACCAGAACATGTCTGCCATCTTGAATCAAAGGCAAGATTTCCCAAAGTTTTGCCCTCTTACCCATTACTTGCTGAGATATTCAAATATGTCATTTTCTTTTTTCTTCCTGAAATAAAAGGATGTCCTGTGACTTTTGACTTACCCTGTTTATTCACAGCTACTTCCAATATTCAAGGTCAGCATTTGATGCTCGTATTTTCTAAATGTACTTGAAAGAGCCTGAAGTAGGCATGGATCTATCAAGACCGTAATGCATCACAAAATAATGACTTCAAACATGAGCACTGGTAAAAAGATCAATGCACAGTTTATGTAAGTTAAGCTTCTCATTTCTAGCTGCATTCTTGGGTCCATACCATGACAACAACATGAGTCACATAAACATAAAAAAATAAGTTTTAACTGTCAAAATTAATTTTAAAATTACAATCTGCAGAAAACACTAACACATTGTGGGTTTCATGCATTAAAGACATAAAAAACTCATATCTTTATGTAATTGAGGGTGTTGACCTGTGTGTTTCCTTCAGGATAAGGTACACTTCTTTTGGTTTGCATCAGCAGAACAGAACTAACTGCTCTGCCTCTAAAGGTCAGTAAATGCTGGTTAAAGGAGCCAGCTTGGGTGGGGCATGTGAAGGGTCACTAAATAAATAAGCAGAAATGGGGTATTTCTTTTTTGTTTGTGTGCCAACAGGCCTCTTAAAAGTTCCTTGAGGAAACTGCAAGAATGTCCCCTTATCGACCTTTTTTTTAATATGACACATCCTGGAAGGAACATTAGGGAATATCCCAGGGTCACAGGGTTTGGGAATGAAGCAGAGGGAAGCAGGAAAAGGACCAAGCTCTCCCCCCACAAAGTTCTCAAAGAATGTAAAGCCAGGAACTATTTACAGGGACGCAGTTACTGACAGGGGAAATCAAAAATGTTCACAAATATATATTCAGTTTTATGTCAGTGGTTCATTTAGTTCTGTCAAATCATTTCTACACATCCATATAGACGCTACTAGCTGCAGTCAATCATAATCATTAACTTTTATTGGCCTTTTCAAATTGAAACAAATTCTCGATAAATTATTTTTTAATAAGCTAAATGTATGTAAATTTGCAGTGAAGGATGCACAGAATCTACACTGTGATTGTGTATTTTATGTATGTCAAAACCAGAGTTTTTAACTTTTGTACGAGTTTTTGGCTCATCCCTGATGACACTTGTCCCAATGCTCCTTTAACATTTCCAGTCCTGGTTTAAGTGATTTCCCCACACTCTGATAGATAGATAGATAGATAGATAGATAGATAGATAGATAGATAGATAACAGACTCGTAGTCCAAATTACACAAAAAAGAACAATCAATAGTAAAAGAACAAAGAGTAAAAATACATAAAAATAGAAAATTCATAAAAAACAAAAAGAAAACACTCCTAATCCTTCAGGAGGCATACTAATGTTTCCAATATACCGATGAATATCTCACTGCACTATATTTAATGTTAGTCAACAGTAGGATAATTGTATTATTAGACTCATTTAGCCGACAAATAAATTTATTCATAAGTTTCATTAAAACAGCCATCAAAGAGCTGACATTTGCAGACACAAACAATTCACTGCACTGGTCCATCTGGGCTTCTTTAACTAAAGTCTTAATCCATCATTAAAAGCCACCTTCAATCTCTGAAGGCTGGCTTTTTTTTTTTTTTACACCACAGGTGTGCCATATGAGGTACAATATGATCTAAACAAGTTCAGTTTAACTTCATCAGAACAATATCCAATTTTTCGAACTAGGACATTAGCCTGAGCATATAACATTCTAACCTGATGGTAAATGTCCTCATCATCTGATAGACGGTCTGTCAGCACATGACCAAGATATTTTACTTCATTTGCAATGTTCAGCAAGATCCCAGACAGTTTAAAATGAGGGAAAACCCTATATTTGTCTTTTTTAGTACGACATGTAAGAATGACACTTTTTGATGGGTTGAATATAACATCATGTAATTCACCTGATGATTCTCATCATGTAATTCAGAGGATGATTGGACTTGTGTTTATTTCAACACAGCTCACAGTGATGTACCCATGGGCTGAGGAAAATCTAAAGGAAGGAAAGGGAGGAAAAGAAGTCATTCTTTCCAATCCACTGAGGCCAAGAGGCAGTTGTTTCGAGGGGGTAATCAGTCTGCTCGAGATGAGAGGCGGCCATTGTGTTTGTCGGACCACGGGGAGGGGGGCACTTTGTGCGGGCCCTTGGTGGAGGGGAGCAGCTTGGGAGAGGAGTGGGAGAGAAATTTGAATTTCTGCTGAACTCCGTCACAACATGTAGGTTCGTGACAAAGAGACACATTGAGAAGCGTAGAGACAGAGCAGTTCACGTCACTTCTCCGTGGTGATTATGTTGCAGCGGCATTACTCATAATAAATCAACCCACTGACATGTTTCCACAGTCTTATGGAGGGATAACGTTTTAGTGTCGAGAGGAACACAAAAGCAGGATGCACGTAAAAAGGCCAATGACTCCAGCTCAATATCTGTGAGGCTATTTGTATCTGAAGGAAAAGGAGGATGAATAACCACTTATCCTCAAGACCCCTCAGTGGAAAAAACTTTACACAGGAAGATGACTTTAACCCTAGTTTTCCTAATGGTACAAATATTTTTCAAGAATTGTTCAGATGCTGGTATTTTTTAAATGTTTCAACAAACAAAAGTGCCACGTTTAAAAACCAAAGCTAACCTATAAATTCTTAAATGATTCATGTATGGAAAAACCTTGAGGTTTCATGTCCTGATGGGTGTTTTCTTAAATTAAAATACCCTGCACTCTTATAAAGATGCTCAAGAAGAAACATGTTTCAGCTCATGTGATCATTTGTGTGGAAGTAAACAGATGTTTTGCACTGAAATGTGAGAATTTGCCCTGGGCCCTGATGAATTAGAAACACTTGCTCGATTTCCCACGTTTTTTTTATGAATGAATAAAATGGCAAAGTAAGAAAATAACAACCAGATTGTGTTTTATTCCTTGTTGTAAGTTTCTATTAAAGTCTCTCTCTCTCTCTCTCTCTCTCTCTCTCTCTCTCTCTCTCTCTCTCTCTCTCTCTCTCTCTCTCTCACTATCTCTATATA
>JARVGW010000624.1:11518198-11545967 GCA_031762495.1 Anablepsoides rubrolineatus | reverse complement strand
TAAATTTTCGGTGTCACCAAAATGGATAAACAACTTTGGTTTATTCAGTCTTGTGATAAAGTGAGTTTAAAAAGAACATTTTAGTTGGAGTGAGCATGGTTTTGTAAAAGGAATATCTGCTGAAATGTAAACCCTGGTTTTGATCAACTGTTCCCAAACATTTCTGACCTTATAAGTAAAAGCAACAGAGCCCACATCCTGTGATTAGGGTCTGAAAGCTTAATTCAAATCTGTTCAGTGATTTATGAGATATTTTGCTAACAGACAGACAAACACACTCCGACAAAGACACAAACTTTATGAGAGTGAACAAAACAAAACAAAAAAAAAGGTCATCTCCTACAAAACAGCCTTTTTATCACATTTCATGCAAGTTTATTTTGGATGTTTAAAACAAAACTAAACTTGTGTCATTTTCCAATTCAAAGTTCCATTTAGTTCCAATATTGTGTTAGAGTTTGAAAACAAACACCACTCTGATTGTTGATTCTTTCCCTTTAAAATCATGCAAGAGCTAAAAATAAGTAGCTGAAACGTCTTTAGAACCGAGTCTTTAATGGGAAACGCAGAGCAATGATGGCATGGAAGCTATTTGAATTTGCGGCCTGGATCTTGCCTTAATCCTGTGTTGCAACATCTGTCGCAGGAATTAACTGTCACAGCAGTTTAGAAGCTGAAAGTAAAGAAGGCGTCCAGAATAAACAACCCTGATGGAGCTCACGGTACAACGCAGCTGTACCAAGTCACAACCAGCTCACTTCCCCCTTTTTTTTTTTTTTGTTCTTTTTTCCAGAGTGTCTTAGTTAGAAAACAAATAAAATGAAAGTGTGATTTATTTTCCACAGCAGGTCAGGTTTTTAAAACAAAATGTCATGCAAAAACAGCAGAGTTTTTCCAGTCAGAGTAGACCAGGAAGCCGGTGAAGGTGCTGTCCGTTTTGGTGCTGGAGTAAAACCCGTTGTACTCTGAGAGGGCCATCTGGATCCACACCTGATCTCCAGGGACCAAGTGAAGTAGGGAGCCGCCGGACAGAGAGGCCGGTTTGGGCCAGTTGCCGTAAAACTGAAAATAAGAGGCCACGGCGTGCCCGTTCTTCATCAGGTCAAACTGCAGGCTGGCCCGGTACACTGTGGCATGGACGGCGAAGTAATACACGCCAGGGACCTTGCAGGTGAAGCGTCCGGTTTCTGAGTTGTAGTCGCCCTGTTCGTTGATCAGGACGGTGTCGAAACAGACTGCATCGCCCACGGTGAGGGCGGAAGCCAGGCTCTGAGACAGTTTGACGCTGAAGGCAGATTTAGGAGCCACCGCACACTCGCCAGCCTGGCCCTTCTCACCCTTTTCTCCAGCGTAGCCTTTGTCTCCAGTCAGACCTCGCACTCCAGTTTCACCTGGAGAGGTAAAGGAGCCAAAGCATGAACAGAACTGCGTTTTTCTCATGCGTTCTCATCCACATGATACATATAAACCAGTACCTGACTCTCCCCTGTCTCCCTTCTCTCCTTTCTCCCCTGGAGCTGCATCCCTCCCGTCTCTTCCATCTCTACCTGGCTGACCGGGACTCCCATGAACCCCCGGAGAGCCCGGGATACCAGGGTGACCAGTACACAGGCTGGGGGGGATCTTGTTGTCCTCCAACTGGGTGGAAAAATGGACTTGTAGGACGATGAAGGAGTGAAAGAGAGGCAACAGCCTGAGGAAGGTCATGGCTGGGTCGAGGCTGGAAGGGAGAAAAAAAAACGTTTTCAGTGATGGAAAATTTAATTACAAGTCTGTGGGCTAACAACATGGTTCAGTTTGGACTATTTACACAATGGAGAAACTAAATTTGAGCAAAAGTGCCCAACAGATGTGTGAGTTTAAATTAAACTTGAATGATGGAGCATTGGGTTTTACCATTGAAGACTTTTTTCTGATAGATCAACTGAATTTCTATTTGGGCTGTGAAATGCAGGACCTCAAGATTTAAGAACTCATTTTCCAAAGTGCCATCATACTTCTAAACAGCTAAATGTGATGTGCACATTTCAGACTGTTACCTGTTGCACATTTGCACTTTAAATGCTGAGTGTATTGTTCCCTTTTTTGATGTTGTTATCTCTAGCTTGGTCTTGTTTTTGTTTTGAGTGTGGTCTTTTTATATTTACCCCTCATTACTTTCTTTAGTATCCTTTAAGTGCTCGTTTTTTGTTTCGTTTTTTCATCTGGTTGTCTCTTGGCATTCACTGTGGACAGCAAAGTAAGAATTTCATTGCTCAGGGAAACATGTTTCATCTGTGTACAATAAACACTTTGAATCCTTGAATTGACCCAATGTAAGGACAGGTGAGCTCAAGACCATTTTGCAGGAGCTCCGTAACAGATGAGTGAACGGTAAACTTTACATGTCTGAATAAAAAAAACATTCAAGTTAGCTAAATGAACTGGTTTCCTATGTTAATTTGGGCTTCAACTGAACACGTTTCTAACAAATGGTGACCCCGACGTGACAATAAAATGAGTTTAGATCAAAATGAAATTGTGCAATCTAATATGTAGTTTGGGTACATTTGGGTTGGGTACAAGAGAACCCCAGAATGCCCCCCACCCCAACCTCAACACAAAAAAACCTGCTCATTATTGCCTTCTTCCAGGCAACCTTAGCAAACACAAAATCTGCCATAACTGAGTAAATATGACATATATTGAAGTAAAATCACTGGCTTCTCAGAAACAACTCAGATTCTGTCTTTTGGACTCCTCTTCTTGTCCATGAGGGGACCAACATTTATTCAGTCTGTCAGGGTTTTAAAAGAGTTCAACTCAGGTCTGCAGTCCACATGGTGAGCTTCAGTAAAACTTAAAGATTTTAAAACAGCGCTGTCATGGTAGCAAACAAAACAAAGAAACTCAGGAAGGCACCAAGAGGGACGTGGACATGGCATAAAGCACACAATGACAGACTGCAGGAGAATGAATGGACTGAGGCTGATCAGTAGAGCGAAGGAGACACCAGGGCAAAATGACAACAGGGAACAGGTGCAGGGAAAAGATTGAGACCATGACCTCAGGTGACCCAGCAGACTGTCAGAGACAGGTCAGACTCTAAACATTTACTTTATACCTTGAATAAAATGTGCAACCTCTTGAGGAATATTGTCTTACAGCACTTGAGTGTGTTTTTATCTTTTACTGCAAGGTGGTAATATGTGAACAATCCAGTAAAAACAAGATTTATAATGCAGTCTTTTTTTTGGACCATCTGTCTGAAAACAAGACAAGAATTACAGGACTATAAAGTAAACTGATGACCAGAGCAGGAGGAAGACTGTGTAAATCATTCTGTCTGTGGAGTACAGCTACGATGATAAAAGTCAGATTTTGTCGTCTATCAGCAGTTCTTCTTACTGGAAGTCTGAGCCACACATCCAACAGCTGCAAACAGAGACACACACAGAGAGAGAATAACACAGAGAGAAACAGTCAAGGAAAAAAACGGGGTGGGATAAAGAATTATGCGTCAGCATTCCAGGCTCAAGTAGAGTTTAGACAAGAGGACAAATAGTGAGCAGCTGCCTTCCCTCCGCTCCTCAGAAGCTTAGAGATGATTAGAGACATGAATGTTTTCAATAAATCACTAAAAAGAAAAGAAACCCACTGTTTACTGACCACAAATGCAAAGCTGAAGAAAAGAACTTGGATTTTTACTCAGTTTTGTGCAAAACAACACTTTCTGATCGTGATTAAATGAAGCCCTATAATGACAGTTAAAAAGCAAAATTTGCAAAAGAAAACTTGCTGGGAGAGCTGGATCCAAATCACATGAGCAATTTTACTTCACTGGTTTTGGATTCATCTTAAAGAAGGAGGTTTATGTGGAGCGATTACTGAAGAAAGTCAGTCCAGAACTGCTGCTTGTTGCCAACGTTAACAACTTCCGACCACAATAAAGAGGAGGCAGAAAAGAACTGAAACACCAAAGAACTGAAGACATATCAATCAAAAACACAAGTATTCAAAATAAATGAGAGATTTGTGTTGGGGAGGACTCTCAGCTACTACTACAGCAAAATGTAAATACTAATCAAATCTTTCTAGTGGTTTGTTTAACAGACACAAGCATTACATGATTACCAACAATGTAGGAAGATAATTAAACAAGTCTAACTAAAGAAATCACCGAACACTTTCAAAATTACTCAGAAACATTAAAAAATAGTTTAAATTTAATGACTAGACAGAAGAAACTTCTTCCAAACAACACATTTAGATTGTAACAGAATTTCCAAGAATGCATATTATTTTATGTTCCTGTTTTTTACTTACTTACTTGCTGTTATGGTTAGCGGTGGTTGTCATATGGGTTATGTTGAACCATGAGTGTGAGTTTAAGATATTTGACCTTCCCTTTGATAAAGGTTATATCCATTCCCACAGGCACAGAATGTGTGCAGTGTGGGCAAATGCAAAGAAATTATTAAATTTGCATCCAATTAAATCCTGCAAAGAAGCTACAGTTTTAATAACCCCTGCTCTGCAGCGTTAAATAAACAGCATAACATCTGGCTCAATATGGTTTAGGCATAAAGAACATATTTACTTATGTAAGATCCCAAATGGTCCCAGAAACATGACACAAATCCATGTCAGCTGTAGATGCTGCTGTCTTCTTTGTAGTTGAGTGGGTTTTTTGCAAATGTGGGACCACCGTTACAGTATAATTACTGCTGTTAGTGTTAGAAAATTAACAAAAAACAAAAGCCAAATAAGCACTGCCAAAAGCTTTACATGTTGCTTTAGGGCCACAGTGTTGTCCACGTTAACTCTAACATTTTTCCACAAATATTTATGGCTTTTTTGTTTTTATTGGAATGTCTGAAAAGAAGAAGATGGCCAAACAATTTGTTACAGAGATATCTGGCCTGTTCACCTGATCAATGTTAAATCAAGAGAGCTGAACCCTTACCAAGATGCAGAGAAGTCTTTGCAAGATGCTGTCGATGAAGATGATGATGATGATGATGATGAGGTTTGTGTGTGACAGAAGAAAACCTCTGAAAAGTTTGTCCCTCTGATCCTGAGTGTTTGGCTGGCAAGAACAAAAAAAAAAAAAAAAGAAAAAGCTAAAAGGAAATGAAATCCAATTAGAAAAGTTGAGTTGGTGGGAGAGAAGGAGTGGGTGGAGGAGAAAGAAGAAAATATGTGATGTCCATCCAGCACAAACAAGACAGAAATGTAACTCAGACGAAAAGTGAAGCAAAAAAAAAAAACAAGTGTGAAGGGAGGGGATTCAAAGGGGAGGAGGGTAAACAGAGGGATTTTTGAGACATTGCATAAAGACGATGGGGAAACTTCTCATGATCTGTCCGCAGAGAGTTCACAGGGCTGTGGTCGATGCAGATAAATGTTCCCACAATGCACTGCTGAAGGCTGAGAATTAGCTCTATGATTGTCTGCATCCAAGATTAGGCACTTTGCCTGAAAGCAGATCTTCCAAACTAAAATCAGTCTTCCACTCGAGCAAGCCTCAGCCATTATCCTCTTTTCTTCTTAAATCCTGCAGTGGTATCATTAAATTGATAACTAGGGACTTTCTTGGCAGAGGAGCTGAATTTCAGACAATTTGCAGGCCAATAAAAACATGTTTTTGCTGTTATCTTGCAGCTTTGACTTAAAAAAAACTGGATTGTGCCAGATCTGTAAATGTCATTGCAACATCTGAAGCATTAAAAACAGTCTGTTTTTGATTTGCTTTTAGTTGTTTTTACTATTTTGTCTAAAAGTAAATGTATAAAGACTAGAAATCCTTTTATAACACGTCCCTGCGAAGATAATACAACCCCTGGCAAATATGAAATCAGCAGTCTTGGATGAGCACGCATTCAGACATTTCATTCTGTAAAACAAACTCAGATCAAAAACATGATACAGTAATATAAGGTCATTCCAAAGTGCAACTTGTTGACTTTCAGGAACACTCGAAGAAATGAAGAGAAAACATGGTGGAAGGCAGTGAATGTTACTTTTATTGACCAAGCACAGGGAAAGAAATATGGAATCACTCAATTCTGAGGAAAAAAGTATGCTTTTATACAAAAAAAACAGCTTAGTGTTTGTCTGCTTTGTGAGCAGCAGATCCTTTGAACACGAGTTGGAACTCCTCTGAAGTTTCAGTCATCAGGATGCTGCTGTGTAGAGCGCTGTTAGCTGACTCCTGTGGAGGCAATGAGCTGGAACTGAACCAAATTTAGGACGTGTATTCAATTAGCATCCCCAGATTCAGCACATTCTGGACTACGGTAATTTCCTGAAAGATTCAGTAAAACTGCTGCTCACAGGATTTATTGGTGAGTCGCACCATGTGGCCGTTTAAAGAGTTTGGACTCAGTTTCAGTGGGAGGTGATGAGGTTAGATCACCAATGTGTTTGGGTTAACAGAACACAAAAAGGTCCATTTGAAACAGTGATAAATCTATTAAAAACTCCTGAGCAAGAAAAGGCTGCACAAATCTTTTTACTTTATACCTTTGATAATGTAATTTTTTAAAGGCTAATAAAGTACAATCACATTTACAGTAAAAGTTGTATTTGAAATTTGCTATTTTTTTTCTTGTTAAATTAGTTTTAAATGCTCACCTTTCCTTGAAATAGAAACAATTTGAAATCTTTCAGGAATCATTCATTAAACAATGTTTCCGTTGAATTAGAGAAATATTTAAGGAAGGGATATTCAACTAAATGGCTGTGGGCCAAAGTTACTCAAAGCCAACAGTTCAGAGGCTGGACATCGTGGGGTGTTGCCCAATAATGGTAGGGGAAACACTGAACAAGTATTATTATTTTTTACTTTTACATTTGTTTATTTTGTTGCAATAAATCATAAATTCAAACATTTTTAAAAACCAATTGTATTAAATTAAGTTTAATATATGGGGGGTAATTGGCAGGCCGAATGGAAGTCACTCGCGGGCCAGATGTGGCCCGTAGGCCACCAGTTGTATAGCCCTGATTTAAGGCTAAAGTCAATAAAACATTTGTTATATCAGTTTAGTTAGAGATAATGCTAACATAAATGAAGTTTTTTCCCCTTAATGGTTCAAATTAGAGTGGAAAAGCAAGGATTTGAACATATTTAGCCTAATTCAATGGTTTCTTATATTTATTTATTCATCAATTTTCTTTTTGTCTTTTAAAACCAGCTTTATGTTCAAGTCAAATGATCTATAATTGTTCTATTAAATTTTTAAAAAATGGGCAAAAAATGGGACAACAAAAAGTAAAGGAGACATGTTTATTATTTAAACTATCACTTAAATAAAAAAGTGCATAGAAAATAAACATGATTAGAAACTTTTCTTTTTACACTTATGTACAGCTTTGTTTCCTAATTATACATTCAACCAAGTAGTTTGTGGTTTATTTTTCACGATGGTGGTTTTCCTTCATTTTGTTGATGCGTACTCAAAAGAAAAAAAAAACAAAAAAACAAAACACTGCTGAACAGGAGAAAAGTCTGATTTGTGAATACCGTTATTACAGAGAGCAGGAGGATACTGATATAAGACAAAGATATATTCAAGGCAAAAAGAAAACTGGCCTGTTCATGATTCCTCTTTTTGTACATCCTACTGTAACCCACCCATCCCCTCCCCCCTCTCTGACACTACATCCCATCATGGACTGTCTATACACAACAAACGGTTTAAAAAAAAAAAGTGTGACAAATACACGTTACGTACTCGTACAATCTCTCCAAAACCTTGACTTGTTAAAGAACAACTCAGGGTGGATGCTGGTGTGCAAAATAAATAAATTAAACATTTCCAACATCAGCATTATGACTTTCTATAAAACAGTACATGATAAGTAAAACCAAAGCTTCAGAGGAGAGAGAGAGACATGGTCAGGGAGACATGAGAACTTTTTAAAGTAGATTTAAAAAAAAAAAAGCCATTTTGGTGGTATCATTATGGTCTGTCTCCACAAACCGAACTCGAAAATTTTTCCCACATCAAGTAAGCCATCTTAAAAGTCCCTGTTGAAAACATACAAATGAAACAAACAAACAAAAAAACGTTCACTACAACAACCAGGAAACAAAAACGAAACAAAAAAGATTAAACCCAAAATGGCTGACCTCAAGAAGTTCACAACCACATTAATACAGTTACATTTCTCATCACAGAAAAACCGCTCGGTTCCGGAAGAAGAAGAAAAAAAAAGTTAAACTGCAGTGATCCTTGCGTGATAAAGGAACACTCACAGGTACAGCAAAACTGGTACTGGATATCAATATACAAAAGAATGATGCACGTTAGTTTTATCTGATAGTACTGTAACACAAAACCATTATAGAGTACATTGAAACATTGCTATTAACCATTATAAATCCGCTGTTTTGCTACTGTAACTAAGTTTGTCTGTCCATTCCATATATTGTATAGATACAAGAACAAGAAATTACTATGCATGTTTTCCATATATTGTTACGTATTTATACTATAATTACAGATAATGACGAAGAAGGGCCACTGATGTGGCGTGATAAAATGTCCAAAACAACCAGAAGTTATTTCCTTATTGTTTATATGCTGCTTGAAACAGTAAAGTAACTGACATATTGTTTACTGAACACTCTGAACCTAAAAAAGAAAAAAAAAAGAAGAAAGAAAAAAGAAGTAAGTCAAAGACAGAGCCCTTAGCATCAGTAACCGTCTTATTACCACTGCTGACATAAACCTTTAGAGATAAAACCTGTAAGATCCTGTGGTTCTACAGACACAAATCCCACTGCTGTTCTCTTTGAAATTAGTCCCAGTCCTGAAAATTAAACTGCGTCGTTTGAGGTCACGTCTGCGATCCTCAAAATAAATACAGCTCACAAAATATCCGCACCGACCACGCGAAGCGCGCGTTTCGATGCGGAGGAAGAGTATACATTCATCGTTGAGCTTAGCAGCAGAAGCCAGCGAGCCCGGAGCGGCGCCAAAAACGCAGTACTCTCTGGAAGGGAGGGGGCTCCTGGTGGGGTCCCAGCCTTCACTTTGTGGAGCAGAAAGAATCAAGTGCACTTCGCTAGAGCCTCAAAAAGTAACATTGTCGGGAGTCGTCCGAGCCTGATTAACACGAAGAAACCCCCCAGTGAGGGTCTGTGCTCGTGGTCTCAGCGCATCGTCTGCCTGGAGAAAGAGCTGAGTGTTCCTATGACTGTTCAGTGCCCTTTTCACAGCTCGATTTTTCAATTTAAGTTCACAACATTAAGGGGCAGTGCGGGAGTACCTGCTTATGGTCATAACAAAGTAAGCATGAACCGCAAAAGACAGTTAACCAAAAAGTTGAGACAACACTCGTTGACTTCAGTCTTGTAGTGGAATCAGTCAAACAAACAAAACAAAATGCTTAAATATTTAATCTGGGGCATCAAGGCTTAGAAAAGGGGACATTTGCTTGATAATCGAAGAGACTAGATGAAAGAAACCGTTCCCGTCTGCTATTGAGCACTGAGCAATCACATGTTTTTAAATGAAACAAGTTGGCTCAATGGAGACATGATGAGCGCTGATGACTGAGCAAAAGTAAAGGCACCTCTTTAATTGTAGACCGAGTCTGCAGAGGGACTTCAGATTTCAAACCGATGCAGTTATCGTTGAATTTTACAAACGTGGGCATTTTGTTCATCGGCTGTAGAACCAGCGGGTTGGTCTGATGATTTAACTACACTGATGCCAGATAAGCAGCCTGTGAGTGAACTTGATTCTTTGATTTACGTTGTTGTGGACACAATAAGGCTGGAGAGAGAGAGGAGATATCGGCTGAGGATCAACAATCTAAACTCTCTCAAGTGCATAATAATAGTTCACATGACTGTCAAACCAGTAGCTAGAACTGGAACAACAAAAAATATAAAAAACAAAAAACATAACAAAAAGTTCTGGCCAAATGGCCTGTGGTAGATAAAGAGCTACTGGTGGACTGAACTGAAGAGGAACCAAGCCACAGACCAGTGTCAGTCTTTGGATTCAACGAAAAACATTCAGGCTCCAAATTAAAAAAAAAAGAAAGAAAACAAATAAAACTTTTAAAAAGGCAGTGGAATACAAAACATAGAAACCAAGCATTAGTGTTTGTAAACCTCTATTTTCTACAAAAATGGCAATAAAATAAATACGAATTTTTAAAAATATAAATACCATCATTAAGTGCTATTTGCTATTGAGTGCTTTTCAGTTTTTTTTCTGTTTTGTAGAAAAATATACATTATTTACATTGTCTTTCAAAAGCAAGCGTGATATTTCCCTGTCTGTAAAAAGATCACAAAAAAACAAATTAAAAAAGAAATTATTTTCTCCACAATAACGAATATCACAAGAGGCCAAGAAGAAAACAAGTCGTGTCAAAAATTCAATTTAAGGGCTTGATGTTTGGTTGTCTTGCTCCTGGATTTGGATTTGTGATTCACAAGTCCGAGCTTATATCGACGACAAAGCGATCAATTTTAAGTACTCAATGTTGATTCATCAGTAGGTTTTTTCTGGTCCCTTGGCTGTCAGTCCACCAGAACCTCTAGCTGCCTCACTCGTTCAGGCCAGAAGCAACACGTCTACAAAAGCTACCAAGCTGTCAGACTCCATTTACAAGATGGTATCAAACAATCCTGTACAGCAACGGTCAAAAATAAATTGTCTTTTTAACAAAATCTTTCTCACCTGATGTTTTTTTCTCTCCTTTTTTTTGTTTTTTTTTTCTTCCCTGTGGACGATGCTCCCCCTAGTGTTTCAGTCTGTACAGCTCCCCCCGCCAGAGCAGCTCCTATTTACAACGTCAAATGTACACGCTTACAAACGTTAAGAGGAAGGTTCCAGCTCTGAAGGCATCAGGGCACATTGAGACAGGGAGATGTGCATCAATAACAGCTGACGTTGAGATAAAAAGAAATTTAAAAAAATATGATAGGGGTTTTATCACTGTTACAAGTCCCTTCAACAAATTGCACTTTGGTGTTAAATAAAACCAAGCTCTTTGATTTTTTTTCCTTCTAAGCTCACATTAGTAGACCATAACTCATAAAAAAAACAAGGATCATGAGCCAATGTAAAAAAAACCAAATCAAACTATCATCCAAAAAGAAATAAAAAGCTGATATTGCAATTACGTGATTCTTAACTCACCGCTCCAGGTAGAACTTTCAATGTCAAATGTAAAACGGAGAAAAGGAGGCACAATATGTTTGAATTTTTACATATGGCCCTTCCTGAAAATACAGTCTGACCCACTTTGCCGACACGTGCAGCAGCTGACGTAACAGAAATCACGAAACTATGGCAAAGGACAGCAGGGTTGAGGGAGGGGAGGGGGTCTTCTCAACCTCGTGGCACCGCTGCTCGAGTCCTCCTTGAGTCGTGTAGATCAGTTGAGGAACTTGCGGCACTTCTTTGTGCCGCAGTTGCACAGCAGCTTATTGTTGGCATCTTCGATGGGGAACTTGTAGTCGTACGTGAGCTCCTCCCCGCAGCAGATGCGGCGGGACGCGAAGATGACGATGTGCTTCTGGCCGTCCACGGTGACGACTCGGGAGTAGCAGTTGGGCTCGCAGGAGTGGTTGATGAAGCGGGCGGCGTTGCCGTGTACCGTGGCGTCCACTACCTCGTAGTCGTCAATGCGAAACATGTAACAGCCAATCCCCTTGGAGGACAGAGGAGACAGATTTGTACGCTCAGTTCTTCCACGACTGTAAATAACATTTCCCCCACTTTATTCTAAAGGCCTTACCTTTCCATCATAGTATTTCTCCCGTTTGTCAGTGAGCACAGACCGAATGACATTTCCAGAGTATTCAATCACCATTTCTCCAGCTTCGATGGTTTTCTTACAGAACAAACCGCGACCATGAATAGGAGACCTGCAGAGGGAAACGACCAATTCATGTGATTTATTGACAGGCTTTGTTCACAGATATATAAGCCAAAACCTTTTAATTTTTTTTGTCTTTTCTTCCTCCTCAGGAGTCACCATAACAAGTCATCCTCCTGCATCTCACTCTGTCTTTACTCTGACTACCTTTATGTCCTCTCTAACTGTGTCCATTTATCTCCTGTCTTTTTCCTGGAAGTTGCATCTCTAACACCTTTCTATCAATATACCCACTGTCCCTCCTCTGGACATGTCCAAACCATCTCAGTCTGGCCTCTAACTTTATCTCCCTCTCTCATCCCTAATCTTATCCGTCTTTGTCACTCCCAAGAGATGGGCAATGATTTACCGATATTTAAAGTGCAGTTAAAAAGGACGATTTTGAAAAATTAACAAAACCATCACCATTTTTTTTTATTTACACAAGTACCTGTTAGTGAGTCACTGCATTGCTTACTAATGGTGCTTTTCCAGTTGGGGTGCTTTTTTTCTACAGAACACCCACTGGACACACCCCTCCCAAAAAAGCAGAAAAGAGGAAGAACTTAAGAGCGTCCTAGCATCTGTTTCTGCCATCTTAGTTTATTTTAAAATAATTCTGAAGTTAAACTATGGTCTCAGGTGAGCTCATACAGAAACGTGCTTCCCCATCTACACTGATCAGACTAGTGGAAACAAAATAAAAGAAAATCTCAGGTTAGCAGGATTAGAAACAGAACACTTATCTGTTTTTATTAGATGATTTCTCTTCAGGGCTGAGGATAAAGTTGTCATTTTTCAACAAAAAGACAAAACAGGCATAACAAAGCTGCTGAGATTAACCCTAACATCCTTTCTTTGCTTTTTAAATGGTTTGCAGGCAGATATTTATGGCTATAATTATACAGTAATATATTTTTTAAATTTACCAGTAATTACTAGACAAATGTGAAGAGTGTTTTATTCTAAAAAGGCACATCTCTAAAACAAACCACATACAGGATTTGCTGTAAAAGTACTAACTCTCATTCTTGTGAAGTATTTCCAATGAATCATTCTATTGGCCTTAGTTAATATTAAAAGATAAGCACACTTATCAGAGTTTTTCTAACCTGTAGACTCCAACAGCTTCCCTCGAGGTGGCCTTCAGCTGTCTGAACCTCACAGCGAGTGGCAGCTCCATGGAAGTGCGCCTGCAGTAACAGCATGAGAAAGGAAATTCTAAAGTAGCAATCTCAGCAGTTCTATCTTAATCTCATAAACTGATAAATGTAGTTACTTACCTGGCAGTCCTGAGCTGCCCTTCCTCATCCTCTTCCTCCTGTGGTCTGTACTCTGGTGGTTGGCGGTGTTTTGAGGCCAAAAAGTTGAACATGTCGAATACAGACCTCCTGGTTTGTAGAACAGTGCAGCAGGCAGTCATGAGAGACATAATAAAAACAAGAATTGAAGTTGTTTATGAAGAATCAGCAACACCCAAGCAAAAGTGTATTACAGTCTTGAACCAAAATAAAAACCACAACCACTTAAAGCGGACATATCATGCAAAATCCACTTTTTTAGCTGCTAAATGCATTTTGTTGTGACTTAGGAGAAATACAGACCAAAGCATTGCAGTTCCAGTTTATATAGACCCCAGTTGAATGATTTAAATGTGAAAGAGAAGGATTTAAAAGCATGATATGTCACCTTTAAGACTTAATTGTTATCAGTCTACTGTAAAAAGGCTCTGAAATAGCCAAATGAATCAGGCACTGTACTCTTTGAACAACCGATGTGCGCGTGTGTTCATGTGTGAGTCGGCTCTTTTCTAACCTGTGGTGCATTTCTGCCCGAGCTGAGCCGTGGGGATTGAGAGGAGGTTCGTCGGTTTCTTCTGGTTTGTGGAAGCGGAAACGGTAGCTCCGGCAGTGCCTGGATCCGTTCAGCTGCTCGAGCAGAAAGACCACAGCTTCATGTACCACTCCCAGCATCCTCAATCCGTTCACACCTGAAATGAGCAAGAAAAACACCGTACAAATGAAACAACAGTCTTGTATACAAAGCGGGTATAAATGGTGCTCCAAGAGCAATTTCTGTGTTCTTTACCTTCAAAAGAAAGCTCTTTGAGTTGTGCATTGGAACGAGCCTCCTTCACCTTATCAGTCAGGGACTTCCAGGCCTCTGTAAATAATAATGAATAAATAAAATATATTAGGGAATAATGCTTCATTGAATAATCTTGTACTTCATTCATATTATTTAGGTTCATTTTAAACATACTCTATGTTAAGTCCATTCAATATGCAGCATGTTTTACTGATTTATTAGTTTATTCAAAACTGATTACCATTTATATCATAAGGGGGTAGTTACTTGTTTTGTCTTACCCTCAATACTCTCACAGCGAATGTGGAAGCCATCCTCACTGCAGATTTCAAAAATGATGCCCTTTTTGGGTTTGCTGTCTAGGCCAGAATCCCTGCTGTTGCCATCCTGGTCAGGTGGTGATGCTGCAGGAATAGATCCAGCTTCTCCAGCTGCAGATGGTTTGTCCTTTCCCACCATTTTCTCTGGCAACGCATGCCCTTCAGGAGTCTTCTTTTTACCGATGACACTGAATTACATGCAAATAAAGCTTTAGCTCTATTTTATGACCAGTTGGAAAATGTGTACCAGTGGCACTGTATACCTCTTGTTGGTTGCCTTATCTGGGGGTTTGCCTGTGTCCATAGGTTCAGGAGAGCTCAGTTCTCTGGAGCTGCACAGAAAGACAATTGAAGAGGTACTCATTTTAACATTTCAGAGGAAAGAAAGGCAGTTCAAGTGGATTTGCTTGAAACAGAATAAGTACTACCTGATATAAAAAAAGAAGTGTGTCTCACCTTGGATTTGAAAGTGGGGGCCGTTTTTCAGAGTTGCTCTGATGATCTTCTGCCTGAGAGGCCTTAAGCTTCTTTCCACTGTTAATATCTGGAGTCTGTCGACCTCTCTTCACTTTCTTTTTGCTTTTTTCCACACTAGATAGTGCGCTAGACGATGTTGTAGCGGAGTTAGTTGGTCTCTGATCTGATGATATGGAAATAGGTGTCGTCCTACTGCTCTGGGAATGTGCAGAGATCGTTTTTTGAGTCAACACTCCAACAAAACGTCCTTTAGCGCCTCTCAGAGGGGCGGATGGACTGGGAGATAAAGTGATGCTGTTTAGATTCGAGTCCACAGTCTGAGCACTGCTGACAGGCTGTGACTGATGCTGTAAGTGGACACTCCTGCCCTCAGCCTCTCCACGTTGGTTGACAGCCATGGTGAAAGTCTGTTGGGTGGGCAGGACACAGATACTGCTGGCTATGGATGTCTGAACAGAGGAGCTGAGCTGTGACATCAGAGGAGCTCCCCCTGCTGGCTGAAGGACCACCGGCTGATCTGATAGGCTCAAACCGTGTGGGTTGGCTTTAAAAAGAAGGTTGCTAATCGACCCTGTGATGTCAGCAGAGCTCAGCACAGGGGTGGAGAGTGACACCGATCCTGGAGCAAGAAGGCTGGCAGAACCACTGGTGGGAACAGACACAACATTCAACACTGACGAGTTGGGGTTGAGGCCAGAGACAGTGCAAGGTAGAAGATGAGTAGAAGAATCGTGACCCAGGATGCCGGGTTGGGCAGGACCGGAGAGTCTTTGCTGCAAGAGAGTAGTGGGATCCAAGTACATTACCCCGCCTGATTTTGTCCTCTTGATAATGTTGGGGACCTTGCGTTGAGAGGCAGAGAGGGTGCCTAACTCAACCAGACCACCTGGTTGGCCAGGAATACTTGCAGTGATCTGTTGGGAAGACAGGTTGATAAGAGTCACGTTGGAGGGTCCTACTTCAGAGGGGGCCAGAGTGGGCTGGCTGCGGGAGCGAGCCACTTTTTTGCTTTTTCTCGGAAGGCGAGAGATGGGTCTCTTCTTGCCGTGGGGGGAAGCGAGAACAGCAGATGAATGAGTGAGAGAGGAGGTACTAGAAACGATGGCCACGCCAGGACCCAGCTCCTGCGGTTTACCGGGCTCTGAGAGCAGAATCTGGGACTGGTCATGTGGCTGTGAGGGCAGACCAATGAGCAGCCCGGAGGTGGTGCTGGGGATTCCTGTTTGGAAGCCTGCCTGTGTGGTTCCTGTGAAGGTGTGAATCTGAGATGCGTGAGGTATTGTGCCTAGGACTTTGCCACCAGCAGGAAAGATTGGCTGGGCTGAAGTTAAACTAGCATTTAACCCAGAGGTAAGAGTCATTGAACTTAGTACTGCTGGAGAGGAAGTGTCCATCACTCCTGCTGCACTGATTTTTTGGGTTACACCATTGGGGACTGTTTGAAGGACATAGAGAGGTTGGAACTGCTGATTGACCACAATGAGCTTGTCAGGACCTGGTTTGAGGACTGTTGGGCTGGAAACCTGAGTCTGGGAAGGTCCTGGGCCAAGCACTGGACTGGGACTGCCTGTAGCTGCTGTTGACACTGGAAGGTACTTCTGACTCTGAAGAGGCACAGAAGGAGAACTTGGCAAACCCGAAGTGCCAGAACTCCTACTTACATCCTGGTTAGCAGGAGTTTCAACTACTTGACCAATAGCAGGGCTGGAAATAAACTGCTCAGGAGTCATGTGACCTTCTGAGACCGGCGTGTCCCTGTTTCCCAAAGTTGTACCATCAAGCTGATTCTCTGATGGTGACACACCGGGCCCGGTTCTTTTCTTGTCTCCGCTTTTCTCTCCACTGATGCTCTCTGGGTCAGAGTTCAAGCCTAGAATGTTGCGATCTGAGGTATTTGAGATGAGACTCCCAGCAGTGTGGTTTTGACTTGTGCTGACAGTTGGGCTGCGTGTCGTCAGGACAGAGAGGTCAGAGGGCAACTCGAGGGGAAGATACGGCTCTTCTACTGATATGGAGCTATTTACGCTGCTCTCTACAACCCCTCCACTTTCAGCACTGGGCAGCGGCTGCGAAAAGTCTTCGAACAGAATGTCTTTCCGCCTGTTCACATCCACTCCAACGTAGCTCTCATCCAGCAGAAGCTCTGAGGACGACGGCTCAGACTGCTGACCTAGAGCCGGCAATGACATGGAAGGCGTGTTTAAAACAAACTCCATGATATCCGAGGGCAAGATGTTCCCACAGTCGTCGCTGTTGTTGTTATCAGAATCTGATTTAAGCAGGTCTGTGCTGAGGGACAGCTGGGCCTCGAGAGGATCCTGACCCTGACTCTGTGGCTGGGCTTTGACCCCGCCCCCGAGAGGAAGACAATTTTCCTTATGGTTCTTTCTGCTTTCTCGTGTGTTGCCACTTCCTGCCCCACTGCTGTTGTCAGCCTCTTTGCTCTGGTCATGGGAGTCAGTTTTATCTGTGTGCCTCTCTCTGCCTCTCCTCTTAGGAGCGCTCTTATGTGGAGTGGAAGATGAAGTGGCCGTAGTGGTTGTGGTGCTGGTGGTGCAGATGCTGGTATCGCTCTCTGAGCCATCGTCAACGCCGTCCAGCTGGCTGATGCGCTGCTTGCCTAAAGTCCTGTTAAAAACAGCAAATATAACACACGGTTATTAGACAACTGAAGACAAAAACAAATACTTTTAGATCATTTAATTAGGAAAAAAGTGTACTAACAAAGCACTCAGCATGTCATCTTCTGCTTTTTCTTGCGTCCGTTGTTGCTGCTGCTCTTCATCTTTTAGAAAGCGCTGAAGCTGGGAGCCCCTTCCTAGGCAGTGATCTAACCCTTCTATAGATGGAAGACCCTCACCAGGGTTAATTATTGTCCGAGTGAAGTTGTAATAATAAGAGTCTTTACTCCTGTTTTTAATGCCGCTATCTTCATCCTCTCCACTGTCCCCTGACGAAGACGAGGTGCTCATATCATCGGCTCCATCCACCTGCCCCTCAGCTGATTTCTTACGGCTGCCGGCCCTCTTCCTGACCACAGCTCCTGCTCCATCGCCGCTGCCATAAAACGGAAGATCTTCCTCTCCGTATGAGCGAACGCCGTAGAAAGGCGTGAGACCAAAAAACATGTTGGAGCGTGCACGGGCACTGCGTCGAGGGTAACGCCGCTTAGCTGACCCGGATCCATCACTGTCGTCCTCGTGGTGCTTGTCCTCCAAACTTCTGTTGTGGTCATCCTCGGGGCCGTCGCCGTCATCCTCTGTGCTCTGAGTGAGCAGGCCGTGGTGGTCTCTGAGCTTGCTGCGAGAGTGGTCTTTGAGAAGGTCGTCTTCCTCAGTTTGAGTCTGCGTGTCAGATTCAGAGCTATCGCTACTGCTGGCAGAGGGTGAAGAGAAGAGAGCAGTGTGGGCGGAGCGATGAGCCCCCTGTCCAGCAGGAGAAACAGTGGAGACTGTGCTTGTGTGACAGGAGGATGAAGAAATCGCACTAATAGTATTGGTCCCATTAGGGTCTGTCTTGGTATCAGACTTGAGTGAAGTTAGAGGAGAAGGTTTAACTGATCGCTTTTTCTCTCTGGATGACAGAGATAGCTGATTAGCTGTCTGTTTAGTGTGAGACTGGTTGGAGGTTGTCACAACTTTCTCTGGAGCTAAACTAGCCTGTTGCAGTTGCTGTAAGCTGTCCAGACTGGAACTGTTCTTCCGCTCTGGACAGGAGTAATTATCCCTGCCCTTTTTGGATGACCTTTCACTTCCCTGGTTCTCGTGCTTCTCTCCCTGAGGCTTTCCGTGGGCTTTGGTGCTGTTTCCGAGCACTGGAGCTTTGCTGCTGCTGTTGTTGTAAGAGCTGGGGTTTGGCGCGTGCGCGTTAGAGCTGCCAGTAGCTTTTGTGTTATTGTTGAGAAGTAGAACTTTGTTGCTGCTGCTGCTGTTTTGAAGGCTCTTCTCCCTATCTCGGTCTTTGGATGCATCTCTGCTGCCTGCTGTTTTAACTTTGGGATGTTTGTCTTTGGCAGCTGAGCCTGCAGCTGGGGAGGCCAGGTGCAGGGAGCCCTGTTTAACAACATCATCTTCTGTTGATGTCCTTGATGACCACATTGGAGTCCCAGCTGCTGTTACAGCTAAACCCGATGACAGATTGTTTGCTTTCCGTGTACTGGACTTCTGCGGGGAGCCAGATTTCCCAACAGCAGAATCCTTATGGAGCGGAGATGGTGGCATATTTCCAGTGGCACAGCTACTCTCCTTCCCTGAGCTGGGCTTGTCCTTGAACGGGATGATGTTAGAGGAGTGGGTAGGCCGGTGACAAGGCATCAAACTGAGCCCTGGAGAAAGATCTCGGTCTTTGCCTTCATGTTTACCTTGCTTTTCAACTTGTTTGGTGCTGATACTTCTCTGCTGACCTGAATGAACAGCAGTGCCTACCGGAGGGGAAGACTGTCCTGAGCCTGCAGGTACAAGTCTTGGACTCCTACTGTCATTTCCAGACCGTTTGGACTGATGATCTCTCCCTGAGCCAGACTCTTTGTTTCTCTCCATATTTCTATAACTTGAATCCCTAGAAGAAGGTCTACCCTTGTCAGAATCTCTACTTGATGGTCTTTCTTTACCTTGGACAGAGTCTTTTCCTGTTTCCCTGCTATATTGTTTATGTTTCTCAGATTCCTTTACTCCTGTATCCCTACTGAGTGACCCAGATTTGTTCATGTCCTTATAGCTAGGATTTCTGGATGATGATTTACTTTTATCTGTGTCTCTAGTGCTCAGTTCTCTGCTCGTCTGTCTCCCCTTTTCAGAATCTCTTGAGTGATCTCTATTAAGAGGTCTTCCACTTTCAGATTCTTTCAGACCTGAGTCAGGACTTAAAAGTCTTCTCTTTTCTGGCTCTTTAGCTGATACTTGACTCTTGTCAGAGTCTTTCTGCCCATGTTCTCTGGGTGGTCTGTTCTTGTCAGAGTCCTTGGAAGCATGATCTCGACTTGACGTTCTCCCCTTTTCTGCATCTCGTAATGCTTGCTCTTTAGCTGGCTGCAGTCTGTGTCTGTCTGTTGAAAACAATCGGACCTTCTCATCGTCTCTCTGGACTGCGTTCTTTGCTGACTCTCTGCTGATGTGTTTGGACTTTTCAGGGTCTCTGGCAGGGGAAGGAATGAGGGGAGGGGGTGAAGTGAGGGGTCGCGACAAAGTCTGGGGTGAAGCAGTCACTCCCCTCTGTCTGTTCAGCTGGTGGGGAGGAGAGGAAAGAGAAGGAGAGCTGTGACGGCGTGAGTCGATATTCCTCGTGCTGGAGTTTACCAAGGAGTCTCTCACAGTGACCGCTGCATGGCTTTGAAGCTGTGAAGTAACCCCTACAAAACAAATAAACAATGTAAGTTAATATAAGACTGGCTGCATTTCTTTAAATAGTTGAATAAAGAATAAATATTTGAACCTGGAGGTGGTGTAGGCTTGGAGTCAGTTGAGCGCTGACAAGGGGGATAGCTGGGGTGTCTGTTTCTGGTGTAAACCCTGAGTTTGGGAGTATTAGCAGGGGACAAATTTTCAGAGCGTCTTGGCGATTTAAACGGATCAGGAACGTCTATATATAAAAAAACCAAAAAGAGAATCATCATGAAACAGGATTAAGTTCAACATATTATTGTCACGAACTAAAAAAACAGAAAATCTGCAGAGATCAATATTCAAGACTTAAATGTCTTTATTATAAAAATGCACAAAGTAAAATAATGCATTGCAAAAACTGCAGCTCTAAAGGCGCTTAATTCATTATTTTTTAGAAATAAAAATAACTAAAGCCATAATAGCTACCATCCACACTAAATTTAAATTAAAACATGTTGAAGTTGGCAGGTTACCTGTTGTGGGAGATGGGCTGTGTGCGATTGTGCGGTTCTCCTCAGGAGGCATCATGCTCTTTAGGTCAGACTCTGTCACTGGAGGGTGACAAACTAATATCCTACAGGTGTACACACAACGCTTTCGAGCATCTAATGTGCTCCAGTACACTCTCGAACACCTAGAGAGTGAAAAAAATGGATTCAGTTTGAAAAGCTATTTGTAGGAAAATAAAACAGAAACGCTGTCAGAAAATGACAAGAGAAAATTCTTAATTAAAACTTACTGGTATCCTACTGGGAAGAGCTTTCTTTTGCAGTCTGAGAGTTCAGTCAGTATTCCCAAACAATCAATTGTCATTGAGCCTGCAATGATGGAGTTTAAATTAAGAGTGTTGATAGGAAGCTGACAGTTTCTTTTTCCCCAGTCCACATTTAGCAGTAATTAACTTACCAATCATCATGTGAACGTTTTCTGGCTCCAATCCTGCCAGCCACTTCCTCCTGAGACTGATGCCTTCCAGGTCCACCAGGATCCTGCGGGTTACCTCAAACCCAGACACCACCTCAAGAAGAAGCAAACAAACAAAGAAACGTTGAAGGAAGCTTATTGTCAGATGATGGCATCAACAAAAAAAATCTTTTTTTTTTTATAGTAAAATCCTTACATCTCCCTTGATGAGGTCCCGGTGCTTTGAACAGTAGACTTTCTTGTCTTCTAAGAACACACAGTGGCTCTGGCGGGCGCACATGAAGTGGTAGTTACCGTTGCAAGACGCGAGGCAGCAGCTAACCGTGGCCCCTGACTTCTCACACTTCTCACAGTGCTGAATGCAAAAACAACAGATTGATGGTGTCTGTCCAGTGAGTACTTTAAGAAAAGGGGTGTCAGCTTAATCTCTGTCTTACCATTTGTCTTCCCCTGTGAACAGCCGTGTGAACATTTTTCAAAGAGCCATCGTCGTCTTCAAACACGTCAGCAGACCAGAGAGCACAGTTCACATGAGCCCACTCATTCTGACCGATGTACAACAGCCTGCCACACTCCTGAAACACACAGAAATGGTGTAAGAGACACAGACTCAGCCTTTTCTTTGTTAAAGTAAGCTGAAATCCATTAGTGACTCACATTTGTGTTCTCGTCTCCGTATTTGAGACACAAAACACACTGCCTGTTATCAGTGACGTCTGGTGGAGGAGGAAGCTCTGGGCTGTCTTCACAATCTAAGGAGAAAACAAAGAAAATGTGGTTAAAAATAAAAATAAAAAACTAGAGATGTGGAAAAACCCGCAAAGACATAGCCCAGATGTAATAACAAGTGGTAAATTATTCATTAACTGCCTCACCTGGTAGGAGTGCAGGTGGTGGAGGTAGAGAGGAAGGGAGCGGCAGAGAGGGGGCAGGTAAATCGGGTTCACCGGGTGCCTTTGGCTGTGGAGCTGGGATGATCTTTTTCAGAAAATGAGGTTGCACGGCACGGCAAAGCTCCTGCCTCTCCTGCCACTGGGCGTAGTTGTGGTCCAGGGACGGGGGCAGCACGGCGTTGGGAAGGAGCCCATTGCTGGAACAACAAAAGATCGAGACACCTTTATTTGACAAGCTACTACAAGTAGTATGAAGTGCGTAAGCTGTGAATCTGATGACATGAACTGGTGTGAGCAGAAATAAGACGTCAAAAATAAAATGTTAGACATTGATTAGGAGGGTGTAGAACTTTGGTAAGGCCTCAGTCGATGGGAGATTAAGGATGATTTTCCTCAGTAGCTAGGGATGAATGCTTCTCTGCCTAAAGCCACTTTATTTTAATGTAAATAAATAAATAAATTCAAAAATTTAAAGCTACATTTTTCATAGAAAGCTGTAAAACTGTGATGTGTAAAAGCTTTCTCAAGTAGATTCATTCATTTTATGCAAATTGATTTATTCTCCAAAATGCGCCCTCCACAAATGATCACACATACACCAATCAGCCGAAACATCAAACCAGTTACCTTTTATTAACCAGTTGGGCAATAACAATATGGAGGTGCCAAAGGGTGTCTGGCATGAGGATTTAATCAACAGATTAATTTGATTTGTAGATTTTAGATTGGGATTTCTCTCGTTTCACACAGATGAAATCACATAAGTATCTGTGGTGTTTGGAAACAAGGCACACCTCAGACTCTTTGTCATGTTCTTCAGCTATTACACAGTAGGGATGAACAATGATTTTTAAATATCTGAGCAGTCAGTGACTATGGTCTTGCTAAGCATGATTTTCTTTTTTTGCTGACACTTGATGCCAAAATTACCACAAGGTGGCAGTAATGCAACAAGTAGCAGCTTTTCATGTCAGGGATGATTTTTGCAATAAATCACCTGAAAAACCATCCTGTCATCCTGACTTGTTTCTGCCATCATAGTTTTACTTAAGGATAGAAAAGTAGAAAGAGCTACAACTTCCCTGCTGGGGAATGTGCACACCTCTCCACAAGGAACTACTAGAAATGTAAAATGAAGGAATACATGTGAACGTCACACTGAACCGAGGATTAGGTTAGTGAGGTAAGAAACTATAGTGCATTGCATGAAAACCTAGCAAAAAATGGAGCTTGTCATAATATGATTAATAAGTAACATATATATATTATATATATTATATATATATATATAACATATGATGGTTCACAAATATGCAAATATAGACAAAATCTACATATATCAAATGTAACTGGTTTGCAGAAAAGTGATGTCCAAAATGAAGGGTTTTCCAGCTAAACACTGTTTTATGACCAGCCTGACAGGGGTCATAATGTTCTGGCTTGTGTTGTAAATGTATAAGAATGTGACAACATGCAAAATTTTATAAACTAGAGCAAGTCACACCAGTACAAACTAGTCCCATCAAAGAAAATTTGTCATGTCATGTTCCTGCCAAGTCAGGCAAGGCTGAATAATAGATACAATGTGAAGTTTTAAGCTTAATCATCCAGTAGTGGAATCCTTAAAAAAGAAAATCTTTCCAGTGGCAGGCTCAAAATCCACTGGATGAAATCACTGGTTTACTAGACTGCTGAACAGATACAAAGAGCAATAGACCAAGCTGACAAGTAAACCACAAATAGACCACAGATCCAGATATGTATCAAAGAGCCTTCCAGTGAAATCTGACACTGTTACAGTTTGCCTTCCACAATGCCAGGAGGCAAGGCAGAATTAATGGTCTGAGAGACCAGACAGCTAAATCTAACCGAGATAGTGAATGAGTGCAGGGGGACTGAATGAATGTAACTGTCAGAAAAAAAATCCCAACATTCAGAGCAATAACACTTTAAGATAAATTCAAGGAAATGGCTTCTTTGAATTCAACCAAATAAGGTTTCTCTAATGATGAGCCAGTCATATTTTTCAAGTGTTAGTAATTCAATACTAGTCATACTTGATGTGTACTAATTAATATTTGCAGACCTCTAAAGGAGAAAACATAAAATTGTTTTGAGCTCACAAAGTAAAGTGACTGTAACGGGAGCTGGTTTCACTGATCCTGATCAGCAGCAGACGCTTTAAAGAATCTGTTATTCACCACAGCGCGGCCTTGGTGGGCTTGTTCAATAAGAAAATGTGCAACCAATTATTTTTGATGGCTTTAGTCACTGTCACTTTGATGTGAGAAGGTATGCGCAAAGAAAAACCGACTCACTGACCTTCTTCACTCACGCATATTTTACGAGTTGTTCAAAAAGCTTCTCTGGAGTTTGAGAAGTGATGTCATTAACCACTAAAACAACAAAATAACTACACAAGACATCCAGATTTCACCCCTTCTGTGTTTGCAACACTAAACTTGAACATTTTATAAATATTATTTCACTGCTTCATAGTGTCCTCCTATACACAGATAATGATACAGCTTCTTCCAGCGAAACCACGTTTTACTCCTCATCTCCAATAATTACAGAGCAGCACTTCTTGAAAACTTCTCAAAGGTTTTTGGATGGGCTCACATTACCGGAGTAATGCAGGTCCAATGTTCTTCTCTGTAATTACTAACACAACTTGGACTTGCGAGTTCAGGAAATGATGGCACGTTTGTCAATACCACTGAAGCTAAAAAGCACAGAGCTCTGCTTAAATCTGGACGTCCATACTTTATTTGTATTAGTTAGAGATGTCTTTTAGCTAAATTTAAAGTGCCTTTGTCAGGATTTATGTTTGTGCTTTCAACACAAAACAGTTATTTACTGAACATTACAAAATCATGGCGGGATAGGAACTCACTTGGCAGAGACTTTTTGTCTTTCCCAGAATCTGGATTCCTTCACTTTGAACCACGGGAAGATTCGGTCCATTTGCTGAAAGGGAAAACATTCAGTGAAGTTGACTCATCAGCCTAATGACCTGCAGTTTGCAGCAAGATGGCTGATGATGATGATGATGATGCTCACTACAAGATCAAGATAACTAATGTAACTACTGAACCCAAGTCGGAGCACAAAAGAAATACTCTTAAACTGTCTGAACTGTTCAAACTGTCATTATGGAATTAGACTGTTTGTAAAATGAACTAATATTCAGCTGTTTCACTAAGATTCTTACCCGTATGAAGAAAGACTTCACCATACTGTTGGCTTTTCTACTCTCAAGTTGGCCTCCGTCATTGCTGATGGCTGTCTGAATGATTCGTACAATGTCATCACTAAACTCCAGCTGCAAGAGAAATTATGAAAATGAGTGACGTGCAAGAGCAGAGCACACCTTTTAAAGAATAATTAACAGAAACAGACCACTGACAAGGACAAATATGTAGCTATATTTGTCAGTTTGCATCATAAGCATAATATTGACCCACATCGTGCATGACAATATAAATCAAGGTTTTTGTTTTGTTTTGAAGTAATTGAATAATTAATCAGTAATTGATATATCGATATGGATTGATGTATTGTTACACCCTTAAAACATAACCAATGATACAAGACATTTGCCACTTAAATGATGTAAAAAAATGTTTTAAAGTTATCATTTTCAAATATAAATTGCTTGAAATGCCACGCTACTCTGATCCTGCATGTATTTATAAGGACAGACTGTAAGATACTAGTAAAAATATTCATAATGTGAATGTAAAGACACATTAACTATCTCTGAATAAAATGCAACAAACGGGTTCTGCAGTATTTGTTGCAGGAGCAGCAGTAAAACACTTACCAATGAATAGTAACGACCCTGATCCATCTTTTTCTGAATGGACTCAAAGTCTGGAGGGGAATCGCTTGGAGGTGTGGGAGTGACCTCAGTAAGAACTGGAGGATCTGGACCCTCTGGGGAACGACGAGATGGAAGACTCTCTTCTGTCTCTGGATTCAGCTCCGGAGGCTTCACCGCCTGCCACATAACCAACCAGAGAGTTAGGCAAAGTTAGCCTTTGATTACAAGTAAAGCCCTACTGCTATTGCTAAATTTAATATCTCTCATTTGGTATTTCGGTCAAATGATCACAGCAGTTTGTTTATTTATCTAACCTGTCTGTAGCGTAGCAGGTGCGTGGATGTGCGTGAATTAAGCAGTGCGTTGAGGACATTGCGAATGCAGCACTGAAGCTCCCTCTCCAGTATCGTCCTCCACTTGGCCGGATACCGTTCAGTGCATTTGGTACATGTGTAGGCAATGCTTTCTGGCAGCGCTGACAGAAGTTCATACATTTCATCTGAGGGACAGCAAAAATGACAGGTCATTAATGAGGCCATCATTCGATTTCTTGTGTTTCAGCAGCTCATCAGCATGACAGCTCTTCACGATCACCTGTCAGCCCTCAGACACAAGAAACTGACAAGATGGGGGAAGCTGAAATACTGTTTTCTTTATTATTATGTCTACATGGCCTCTTCCTAACCTGTAAGCTTCTCACACTTGGCATGAACCCATCTGTTGCAGCGACAACACTTCATCATCTTGCTGTCATAGTCGTCATCGTCATAGTGCTTATCACACAGTGGGCAGAAGTTCCCTGTAAGAGAAGATTTAACAACTAAAACAAGCTTTGACAACATCATTGGAACTGTCACTTGGACTGAGTCTTCACCTGTAATCTAAAAGAGAATCACAGACGTACAGCTGCTCACTCACCTTTAGCGAAAAGTTTGGCACAGTCATGACACATTGAGAAATCATGTGACCACTGGGCATCCCAGGATTTCCCAGGTTTGGTGGCTCCGCAGCTCTTACAACGCACGCACTTGATGCAAATCTACAAATAAAGATAAAACATATTGAACCAGACGACTACATGGCAGAAGTATTAAAGCACTTCTTTGAAGAAGTGTAAATAGTGTGAAAGTGGAGTTCGTTTATAGACACTGCCTGTAAGCAGTCCAATGCATGCAAGTAGCACAAACTTGAGAAGATGGAAAATGTGCGAACAAGCGGAGGAGGGAAAGGGGGACAAAACTATGTTTGAACATGACGCTTAGGTTTGGTCAGGCAGTGGTTAGAGGGCAGAGATGATGTGTGATGACAGAGTGGTGTTGATCCGTACCCAAACTCTATTCTTCTTGGTGGGTCTGGTGGGGTAATTGGGACCCAGGCACTCCGGGTGATAGCTATTACGGCACTTATCACATTCTAGCAGCTGCTGCTATAGTGTGAGAGGCCAAAAGGAAAATGGAAAAAAAAAAAAGTTAAGCAACAAATGAGTCCATTTTCTTTAATGCCCAATAAAACAAAGATTACTTCTTGTTGCTGCTAACATTCAGTCTCAGCAGTTCTTGTTATTTAAATAATAATGAATAAAAAATGTAAGCATATATTGAGTGTTTTAAAATCGTGGCCAGTATAAATATTTTTCCTCTTGTTTGGAACTTAAAGTAGACATATCATGCTTTTAAATCCTTTTTCACATTTAAATCACATTCAGGTGGGGTCTATGTACATAAAGTGTAACTATCATGCTTTGGTCTGAATTCCTCCTTATTCTAACTATATAGCACTATATTATATATAAGTCCAGACTTTATTTGGCAGTTCCGTCACAAATAATTTGATGTAACAGTTCAGAAAATGCCATAGAAAATAGAGAAAACTGAACGGGTTGGAAAAAATGACCCAAACAGAATATAAAGATATCTATGGTAAATGGACTGAACTTATATAGCGCTTTATCAAGTCCTTCCGGACCCCAAAGCGCTGTACACTAACAGACGT
>JARVGW010000624.1:11376602-11392242 GCA_031762495.1 Anablepsoides rubrolineatus | reverse complement strand
TATGAATGTAAATAAAACCCTGACTGAGTACTTCTATTCAGACCCAACAGTATCGGCTTCTTTCAAAGTAAAACAAAAATTGAGTAAATTATATTTTTTAACATGTTTTAACATGTTAAGATATTCCTCTCACCTTTTTTTTTTTCTTTACCAACAGGTCAAGGTGGAAAAGCTCCACTACCAGGTGAGTTGGAATGTTTGATTTTTTGGGAAATATTAGATTTATGTTTAAATAAATGGCTTCAAACTTCAAAGTTTAAACTATAGCTATAAACATACATTTCTACTCTCTCTACACACCGGGCCTCTATCTGAGCAACATGGAACATTTTAGTTTTTTACAGCATCAGTTTGAGTGCCATGAAAAGGGAGGAAATGTGATGTATTGTTATGGAGTTGATGAAGTAATGTATAGACCTGAAGACGTTTACAAACCATCAGAATGGGCAGGTCCGCACAGATGGAGCGTAATGGTCTTTTGAGTGGTTGTCACCACATTTTTCTTATCACTCGCGTGTTTTTTGTCCAAGTTTGTTTACTCTGGCCTCACAGCTGTTTGGAGCATCCTGAATGGAAACCGCCGCAAGAATCCGCCCTCCTTCACCTCCTGCTGCATGAGGAGTATCAGGGAACAGATGGTTGTCAGAGAGCAAACAGCCTTCAGCCGCTACCAAACAATGGTGCCAGATCTCTGATTAATGTTGCTGCATTGCTAGACCCTCACAATATATGGAAACCTCCGTGTTGACATTCTTTTCTCTGATACCGTACTGTAAATATTTTCCCTTTGCTGTATTTCAGTATTCACCCTCTTGGTGCTTCAGCAATGTTTAGCTATCGTTTAATTTCCCAAAGTGCTGCAGATACAATCTCAGCCAACCTCTCTGTGTTTATAAAGATAAGGAAACAAGCAATAATCTTGTAGACCTGATAACACACGGAGCAGGCTGCAAAAGGGTCCCCTCGGACTGCCACACCTCCACCCACTTACAAGACTTTCCAAAGGTCCATTTTGTGAAAATGACCTAATATCCAGTTTTAGGTGGAAGTTGGTTTTGGCTGGTCACAGCAGAGCATTCCTTGAGAAATATTCCTAACTTTTATTTGGATTCTCTTCCTCTCCCCCTCACAATGTAAAGAACTTAAATTAGTGAGAAAAGGGGAAGCAAGGAACTCTTTGAATGTTTTCTTTTTCTAATCAGCGCAATTTGCATTCCTGCATTGCCATAAATAATCCTTACTGACGACAGCTATTAGAAAAAAGTCCTAAGATTTGCTTGGTCCCGTGGCTGTAATGCAATCTTTCACAAGTGGGAATAATTTTCAGTCCATCAGAAGGATAGATTTTGAAGTCCTCACAGCTGAATGTAAGTTTCTTTGTAACTTACAAATATCAAGTTGTTTATAGTTAAACAAATGTGCAGCTCACCTGTTGGATAATCTCACACAGAGGTGAGTTATGTCCAAACAGGGAAATATGTTTTAAAACCATATTTAAGAGGCAGGATTCTTTTGTTTTAAGCATGCACATGCAAACTACACCAGCGAGCTACAATATCATGAAAAACATCTCCCACATAAAACGAGCTGGCAGTCATCCTTTGGTGTAAATCATGCGCCGACATTACATTCCATAAATGCACCTTGCCCGCTCAGTAATGGAGAACAGCAGCTGGATATGTGCGTAGCGTGACTGCAGTGAATTGCAGCGTAGGTCATGCAGGACCTTGTAAATGTTACACTAATTGTGAAGCCTGTCAGCTTTCAGCTTTGACAATGCACCGAGAAAGTTGGAGAGAGAGAGAAACTCTGTTCTGGTTACAGCTGTTGGACTCGGTTTCTTTTCCCGTGGTGCTGAAAGCAAAGGTGGATCCAATACTCGAGGTGTAATTGCTAAAACTTGGCTGTCGTAAACCTGCTTCTTGTCTGATTCAGGCAGCTTGCAAGCAGTTAAAACAAAACAGAGCTTACTGTTTTTATACACCCATCCTGAGACGGGATGTATTATGGTATATGGAGCTGTCCGTCTGTCCATTTGTCTATGGACAGTTTATTTTCTGAGCTCTAAACTACTAATGCTTTAGAAGCATCAAACTGCATGACTGGACACCTCATGGGTCGAGCATGATGCCCAAAGATATCAAAGCTCTAAGTCACAGAAAGAGGCCTGAAGACAGTCCAAGTCCTGTTTGCACTTCAAGTAGGGCTGGGCGATATGGGAAAAAAAAAATGATCACGAATAATTTTTCATATCGTCTGATCTCAATTTATATCACTTTTTTTTGTTAACCTAAAAAGTGACTGAAAAACTATTTAACAAATAAATAGCCACACTTTCACTAATATAACATATAGTTCAGTAGAACATTAAATTATTTTTGCAAGGTGTTTAAAAAGGTATTTACCAAGAAAAAAAACATTTATGTGTAAATCATGGAATCTCACATTAATAAAGTTATGCATTTGTAAAGTTAAAGTTTTATAATTGAAATTCACATTAAATATGTCTTAAAGAAACATAAACCCTACAAAACAGCAACAATTTGTGCACACTTGCCAATTGGATAGAATCTAAGCTCATTACTTTTGTTATGGAAGGAACCCCACACCCCTACGACCCCCTCCTGTTTACAGTGCTTTATCAAACAACAGACAAAGCTGTTTCATTTTTTCTGAAAGAATAATAAAAAAAAACTTACATAAACTCCCAGCTTGAGTGTTCAGGAGTTTGCAGCTTCTCTCAGCTGCTGTTTGTGATGAGACTCACAGGAAGCGGTCTTCACATGACGCGTCCAGCCCATCGTGTGCCAATAAAACTTACAGAAAAGTTCTTCTCCAGATGAATGAAAAAACGCTGGGACATTGTTCTGTCCTAAACGTTACCATAAGACCGCTTCTTAATTTTAAAGGATGCGTGCGGCTCATCTACTTTTCTCGTCTTCCTCTCTCTGTGTGGAAGGGGAGCTCAGAGCCTGTTAGCAGCTAACAGCAGGTACAGAAAGCGTCAGTCAAATAAGCAAACTCTGTGAGATTCAGAGTACTGGATTACTTTGGTTAATTCTACGATTCCGACTGCATTTGCTTAGCAACTTATAAACGGAAGTGGAGCAGGAGAAGGTGGATTCTGATTGGCTGTTGTCACACACATTTCTGCCATGAGTGTGTTTGATCAAATAAAAGGCTCACAGCTGATCACAGTGATCTACCTGAATTTTTTCTCGATAAATAATCGCCCAGCCCTAACTTCAAGGCCTAGCCCAAGCCGTCCTGGGTTCAGACCTGGGTTGCATTAGCCCTAGTAAACACCAGTTCTACACCCAAGAGTTGTGGTTTTAATCATGCCAAACCACAGCTCTCAAGGTTCGATTTGTCATCAGCTTCTGTTGCCCATTGATTGGGTCACTAACAGGGGGCGTCACTTCACTCACCTGAATTATTAACAGTGACTGTAATGTTTTTTCACATGAGTTCAACTTATCATCTGTAGCAAACCACCAAGAAACAACAAGCTAACATTAGCTGGTGTCGTTTGGCCCTTTCATCATTAGCGTCATACTGCCGGATGGTCCAGTCCAGCCTTCGGTACATTTGTTTTGAGTTGGGTGTAGTCCATTGATTTCACAAATAAAACTAAACAAGGTTTGCACATTTTAAAATTGCTGATCTCCACCCACATCCAGGCAGCTCTCTGCTCAAAGCAAACATAAGCAGCGCCAGAGTGGAATAAGGCCATGTTGGGTCGAGCCAGGCCTTACAGTGTAAAAAGGTCACTAAACTTGCATGTTTTAGACTGTGAGTATTCATGCAAACACAAGGAGGACATGCAATCTCCACACAGAAAGACACCAGGTCCAACCCAAGACTTGAAATCAAGACCTGCTTGCTGTAAGGCATCAGTGTTAACACCTACACTATTGTGCTGCCATCAATTATGATCTTACATGTTGAACTCTGTCAATTTTCAGCAGAAACATCATTTTCAGTTAATAGATTTTTCAGCCTACCACAATAACAAGTATACTTGCAGATAGTGTGTTGTGTGAGGGAATTCCTGCTTTGGATTTTGATCCCTCTGACACTGTCCTAACGGGTGTATTATGGTGGTACCCTTGTTCCTGTTGGAATTTACTGCACCAGTCTGTTTTAAATAGAAGATGAGAAATGTAATAAAAATGTATATCTACTTTTAATGTGTGAGACTAATCCCAGACACTTAAAATCTTCCTGACACCGTCAAACTGACAATAGAGAAACACAAATCAGTTTTATAGCCGTTTAGTGAGTCTGTAACTAATTTTGTTTAACGGCTGATGTGTTTCTAATAGTTTTATTATGGAAGGTCCTTCAGGCGACACATCGTAAAGGTCTCACGTTTCTGTTTTGACGGTAACAAAGTGGAGTGAGTTTTTTAGTGTATGTTGCTCGAAAATCTAAAGTGAATTTGCTTAAAAAGCAGAAGTGAGGATACCTGTTAGTTTGTTTTTAGGACTTTTTTAAGATATAACAATCTGAAAACTCTTTTTTTTTCAGTTTAGTTATTTCTCATTTCAGTTTATTTAAGTTCAAATACAAATACTTAAATTCAAAATATTAATTTCAGAGCACATGACAGAGATAAAAACTGAAGTCTATAAAACTGACCAAATACACTACATTATTTTTTTTTACTTCAGCACATTTATAATTCAGATCAGTTCAGCCTAATCACTCATTTAATATTTGAAAATAATTTTATATTTTCATCTTGTGGCTTGTGGAACAGCAAACCAAAGAATCTGTTCACTGTTTGTGGAAAGACGAAAAATTAAAGATGTTCACCAAACTGAAACATTTATCTTATGACACATTCACTTATTTTAAATTACAAACTTCAGCTAATTTTGATAAAGAATCTCTCTGGGATTTCAAACAGACAGCAGCAAATCTTTGGATACATCTTAAAACTTTGGTTCGTGTCTCAACAGTTGTTTAAATTAAGTGACCTCGCCTGCTCTACAACAAGACGAAGGGGGCTGAGAGGGAAATATATGATGGACATTATGAGGACAGACAGGAGACAGGAAGAAACAGGGAGAATGAAAAAAAAAATGGTTGTAAACTTGCCAAACGTCTGAAGTCTTACTCTATTCCTCTCATCAACATGTACCTTTTTTTTTTCACGATCGCTAATGAAACATTCATGCTTTGGATAGCCCACTGAAAGAAAAGAGACAAATAGATTGAGGTGAGAACGAGGACATTTCATCAAAAGAAGACGAGCTCTGACTTTGGAGCACATGTGCTTCTCATTATTGCAGTTTCAGACCTGTCCTCCAAGCTGCCAAAGACTTGAAGCAAATGCATGTGAACGTGCACAAGTTTATGCAAATATCTTCATATCTGTGCATTTTTGAGTGTGACCACCTGTCTGTGGACACATGAGTGTAAAGAATTAATAGGACTCTTGATAGCGTCTCGATGAAATCCAGTTTTCCTCTCAGCTCAGGGGCCGCCAGAGCAGACTCGCTCGCTTTTTTAAACAAATTGTGAAAAATGGCTTTATTCTCTGTCCATCTATCTTTTTTTTACCTAATGTATCCCACTTCAAACATCCCTGTGAAGGTTTTGTAATCTTGGAACCTGAGCTGTCTGCAGAGGAACTTCGTTGTCTTGGACCCACTCACCCCCACAGAACAGGGCCCACCCAACATATGTGCAGCCAACACAACTTGTTTGTTCACATTAGGAGTTTGTTTGGTTTCCTGAACATTTTTTCCTTGAATGGCGTCACCACCTTTGTTATTGCTGTCCCTAATATTCTCTGTAATTCCACCATAGAAACAGATCTTAGTAAAGTAGGTTAAGTCCGAGTCTTAATGTGTATTTGTTGGCGTCTTATCACCTATGAACACTACTCACACACCCACACACAGTTTGTCCCCACATTGAACCAGCCCCATCCCTTTGGTGACAGTTCCTAGACTTTTACTAGTCTGATACATGTCAACTTTGTTTGGTTGCTCTCTAGTTAGTTTGATTTATTAATTGCATGTTCTCTGCTGAATAACAATCCCATGGCACGGCATCACATCCATTCCCCCCCTGCTCTCCTTCCCAGCATGTCTGGAGCTCTGACAGCTTTCTTTGTCCATCTGGCAGCTCAGAGTTGTTTCTGAAGTAATGAAGGATTTTTATGTTTTTTGCTCTTATTTCTATAAAAGCCCTTAAAGACAGATCACTAGCCATATAACTATGTTTCAGTCGTTTGTAAAATTGAACCAAAGTCTTAGATTTGATTGATGTTTTGTAGATTTGTGGCTGTTTAGATAATTACATTGCTGCTGTCAGCAGACCCTTTACGCAACGTTTTCAAACCTCTTTCTGTGTCATGTGAGACATGAATGAGGATTATTGGGGGGTTCAAGGTAGTCACAGGGTGGGGTTGGTGAGTATTTGAGAAGTGGAGGGCAGGAATATGTAGGCAAACATCATCACAGGACTTGATCAGCTCGATTTGTTTATGTATGAATGACTAACACAGAACCCCAGTGAGAAAAACTTTTTTAAGGCAAATAATTTTTATATGCATGTTTATTGTGGCAAAACAATGACAGTTGATAGAGCTGTCACCTCACAACAAGAAGATCACAGGGTTTGCTCTGGGTATTGAGGTTTCCTCCCACAAACCAAAAACATGCATGTTGGGCTAATTAACTCAAACCTTTCCATAGGTTTGAGATGGATTGTATAAAGGTTGGTTGTCTCATATGTCTCTGTGTGGACATCCATCCATCCATCCATCCATCCATATCTATACCTGCTTCTTCCTTTCAGGGTCACAGATATCACTAGTGCTTATATCCAGCAGTCACTGTGCGAGGGTAACATGCTAGATATAGGTTGTAAGTCCATCACAGAGCTCTATGTGCACACGTGATGGACTTACTACTAGAGGATTCTTGATAAGCAATACCAGTGTCGATCCTCGCCTGACTGTGTTACAGTTTACATTTCACGTAAAATGTTTGTCAGTTCCATATTAAAAAAAGTTTGGTCACATTTTCAAAGAGCCACTGCAGAGGGACCAAAGAGCCACATGTGGCCCCTGAGCCACAGATTGCAGACCCCTGTACTAGAATGTCCCTGCCTCAGGCACAGTGACCTCCTCAACATATAAAGGAAAAAGATGGTAAAGAAAACGGATGGTGACGTTCACTGTGTTGGTTCCACAGCAGAGGTCTGAATACATTTGAAAGTCTTATAGTAACTTATATAATAATAAATAATCTGTAGCAAAGCAGGTTATTGATCTTGATATAAAGTTATGCAAATGTACAAATTCCTTGCAAAGTATTGCTATAGGTTTATATTATTGTACATTTTTTATACCTGTGCCTGTTTTGCTTATTCACAATACTTTTGTCTTGAGGGTGATATGAGTCAGAGAAATTATCTCACCTCAGTGACAGATTTCTCTTGGATTGCTTTAACTCCAATCAGCCTCAGGGTTTCGGTTGAACAACTTTTGAAAATAAATAGTTTTTAAATGACATCAGTGTTTGCCCATGAGGCCTTGGCGGCGTTAGGCCATATTGCCGTGACTCTACAAACTTGTACAATTTGGCAAAATCAGTGATGATGACACATTTGACCTCCTCTTACTTGTTTTGCTTTCTTAGAGTACCTCATATGTTTGGCCAGAGCGACACACATGGCCGCACGATAATCCCGACCTTTCTGATGACAGAAGAATTTGGAAAATGCTTTTGAGTCTGACTAAGCCTAACATCAATGAACCTATTTGCATGTTTTGCAAAGAGCCGACCTATCAAACACTTGTCTCTTCTCTCAACCCTGAGTTGTCAGAAAACTATTCCGTGGAATGGCAGTCAGATCCATATGTGGACCATCTGGGAGATAAAACACACGTAGCCAACTTTGCATACCATGACCACAGGCTGCATTTGCTCACCGGTTTTCTCATCCCGTGTGTAATTTGCACCGTTGAACATCCCTTCAGATGGAACCAAGTAATCAAAAATGATCAGTTTCTGCTCACTTATACTCAATTTACCGGCGGTGTTCTTTAATGGCTGCAGTGTGTGTGTGTTTATGTGCCGTGAAAGTGTGTCTCAAGCTAGGGGCAGATGGCACAAACACTGGATGAGTGAAGCTCTGCAGACATACTCAAGGCTCAGCGTTGGCAGAGGAACTGTGACATTCCTTAAGAGGTGGATAAAATGTAAAGCAAGAGAGGCTTTCATCTCTTGTAGAAACAAGAAAAGAAAAAAAGGAAGGAACGTTAGCTCAACTGTAAAAGCATGTAGAGTAAGATGTTCTGCTCTGTGAGGTTTGTAGGATAAACAGTGACATCAGAGACTGGTGAGGAGGTGAAATGCAAATGAGCACATTTTAGATTAAAAGGCAGCACAAGTGTGTTTTTGAATAGGGTATGTGTTTGAATATGGGAGCAGAGGCTCGGGCTGGTGAGGTCAGGCAGCCTCAGACGTCAGTGAGCATGGAAGCCCAGTTTGGCAGGAGTGGCAGAGGTTGTAATCCCAGTATCGTGCAATGGTGACTTTAACAGTTGTAATTCATTTGGAGCTGTTTTTAAGAAGTGCTTAGTGCCTCAAAGATGATATATGTGTTCTGATTCCCAACTGCGTGGGTTATGAGACCTTTTAAAGCAAGGGAGTCAAACTCATTTTAACAGAGGGCCACATGAGCATTACGGTTCCCCTCAAAGAGGTAGTTGTAATTTACTCCAACTAAACATGAAACGTCATGTTCCTCATCTCATTGCTACAGCTGAGCACTGCTAATAAACAATAACTGAGCTCTATGTGGTATTTTGTTCATAGAAACAGCATTTTGCATGTCCTCTGAACAAAACTAAAGGCACAACTAAATGTGAAATAAATAGGAGAGTTTTACTCACTGTTGCGTTGTGGTGAGTAGCCACTATCTCTGAACTGTTTTAGGTGGAGTTCTTCTACTTTCCTAAAGGGACTTCCCACGAGGGGGGCATTGAGGTTCAAATTTTATGACATGTGGCACATGTGGGACAACTGGGCTGCAGCAAAAGTAGCCAATGAAAATGCAGCACATGCAGAATTTACATGGCGACTATCAACAACCGCTACTTTTGAACCCTGTGCACCTTCACCTTGTGGTGGGATGCTGTCATTTCATGGGTAAAATAATCAATGTAGTTTATGGTCAGTGCTAGCTTTAAAGCAGCATAAACTTAGTTTCAGTGGTGGGCAGCACTAATCTAAAAATTGGTTCCACTAGCCCTAAAACACTAACTCAAATATTTAGGTCCCCTAATTCTAAAGCACTAACACACATACGAACAAAATGTGCGACAGCTTTCACCCTCAGCTGTTAACAATAACGTTTATCAATAACATTTATAGACCTCACCTAGTGCTTCTAAATTTAGCTACAAATTTAGCAAGTGCTAATCCACTAATATATTTTAAAATTAGCAAAAACCCTAAAGCAATAATCAGGGAATTATTTCCCCTATTAGTGCTTTAGTGCTTTAGGGGAACTGTGCCCACCACTGCTTATTTTAAAACATTTCTATATCTTTGAAGCCTGACTGCATAAAATGCCATGGCAGTCCCCATTTGGCCCCCAGACCTTGATTTTGACAATTTTGTGACTGCAAAATGAGCTTCTTTAAAGAAAAACTGTGCTCATTTTTATACTGTGATATAAAGGAGCTCTTTAAAAGAAATTACCACTCACACCAACCACTGCACTGGTTTCAGCAGAAATCATGGAGAATGAAATGACCTTTTCCCAGTTTGTCAGTAGGACCTCTGGCACTGGGGGTCATCTGATAAACTTTAGATTTTGGGACCTCTCAATCGGGTGAATGACTCTATGGAAAAAGGAAAAAGCAAAAAAAAAACAATACAAGGCTTGTGGCCAAAATCAGGCTTGCTTACACCAGTCAGCGAGGAAAGAGTTTATGTGAGGTAGTGTGACTCTGTGAATACTTAATTAAACCAACATGTGAATTATCCCGCTTCGCGCAGCTCAATGCCCGTGACTGACAGCCCGCTGAACCTTCGAAGTGACAAAGGAGCAGCGGAGGTCATAGGAAAAGGGAGGGAGGAGAGGAAGCGAGGGGAGACTCGGTGTGTCCACTCGTGTCACACAATCTGGAACCACTAAAGCACCTCACATCATTCTGCTTTCATTCTTCTTCTATTCGGCGTCACCCTGTAAGAACGCAGTCTATCCACCAACTTGGAAGTGAACCAGTGTGATAATTTGATAGTAATTTTAAAAAAATTGTGTCACAAACACAGACGGATAAAACGATAAGCTCGGCTCTCAGGCTGGAGGTTTTGTGCGAGACCACAGCGGAGAACAGATTCCGACCTGCCCGTCACAGTGAAATGTTGACTTTGAAGACGAGGCCCATCTTCATCAAGCTGTTCCATCATTTTACGTGAAAACTGCGACGTTCGCGCTGCCAGAGCACGCCTCGGCGTTTCTCGCAACCGCCCTTGTCTTTTTGTGGGTTTCCAACTAAAACACTAATGTTTATGTTTACACAACAATGCCAAATGATTATCCCTTCTGTCACTCTTCTACCATTTTTTTTGTACCATCTCTGGTTTCCAGCTATGAGTTAAAATCCTCTCCTTGAACCTTTCTGTACACAAACAATTTGTTTCTATAATGCTTGCTTGATTATATAGGGGATTAAATGGAGGAGACCAGAACAAGTTCCCCCGCTTCAAAAAAATAAAATAAAATTCCTGAACAACTTGGAGTTCCAGCTCCAAAGTCTGCTTTCCTCGCGTCTGCTGTCAGTTACAGTGGATCTCTGCCATGGAATTCTTCGCTCTCCTAAATTAAACCCTTCACCAGAGCCAGCTGGTCCGCAAAAGCAATGAGGGGGAGGAAAGCAGGAGATGGAGGAGCGACCAAAATGCTCCTTTCACTTCTCACGTTTGGCTTCCTCTGGTTGCAGCTATTAACGCCTCATGTCTGGTCAGTGGAGAGGAAGGAGTTTGGGGAAACAGGGAGAGCAGCGGTAAGAAGAACCCGAGAGCCGAGGACAATGTTTTGATTAATGATTCTAGTTCTAGTGAAACAGAATTACCTTACCTAACCCCAGTGGAGAATGAGCAAGAAGTTTCAGTACACAGATTGAAACCAGATATTTCTGTTCATACTGGCTCACATCCATCACTTGTACTGGACCCCAGTTTGAGAACATGACTTGTGGCTGAAAGAACCAGCTTCAGTGTCTGGCCCTGTTTTACTACGATGTCTCTTAAAACAATGACATGTTTGACATCAAACAACACGGGGCACTGAATACGAGTGCCTGTCCCTTAGCACATTTTCATTATTCTTTTGTTTAAATGACTCCTATTTTATAAGAAAAGACTTGTGTTTTCTTTTGTGTTCTTGCTGAGATCATTTTTTAAACCAAGCCACAACAGATGAATCACCAGTGTTGAGCAACACTTGGTTTTACCCATGTTTCCCAAAAAGTTGCAGCGTGAAATTGAAGCAGCTTGTAATCAGTTGAAAAATAGAAACAGTGTTTATTTTAAAAACCATGCAGTGAACAAATTTAATGTTGAAATTTGGATTTCTTATGCACTCATTTTGAATTTGATGCCAACGACATGCTTCAAAGTCCTGTTTCACACTGTGTTGCAATCCCCCCCCCCAGAATCCACATTTTTAACCAACACTAAGCCTTTGGGAACTGAGAAGATCAGTTGCCGTAGTCTCGAATGAAATGTTTACAGCGACGTCATTCCAAAGTTGTGCACTTGCCACTACTTTGCTTTGAAAGTCCGGTGTTTCTTTCTGAATGGAAACTGGCAAGCAAGTAATGTTTTTTGTGTTTTTTTACTTTCTAAACTGAGGAAAGTATGATGCATTGCCACACTGCATCATTTACCTTCCACTTTCCTTTTCTTGGATTCCGGCCCTCACCTCCTGTGTAATATTAGGTTTCTGTCCCCTCCATCTTCTGTGCAGTGCATTGATCTTTTCTAAAGAGTTTTTTGCCCAAGGTCCAAATGCAGTTCGGTTTTCAAATGGTCCCTTGGTTTTCTTATTATGTTTTGATGGTCACAGGGAAAATTAGGCTCAACACAGAAATCCTTCAGCTCATCAGCGATCAAGTGCACACTGGACGTAGCTCCAAAGAAAACCAGATCATTTGATATCAGGCTCATGATCCTTGTATGGGGTTCGGAAAAACAAACAATGTTTGCTGTAGACGTCCAATAACATGTGACCTATGACATGTCCATCTGCGTGAGCTGACACTCTGGAATATTAGCCGCCCAACAAAAGTCTGCTTGTTTTAGCAAACAAGATGGTGGAAGCGTGACTAAACAAGAGCGTCTTTGTACAAAACCTCTACCCTCTCAAGAATACAATCAGTGGATAAATGCCAAAGCAAACCCTTCATTTTTTTAGCACGTCCTCACGCTTTAACCCCGAAAATAAATTACCACCTACACAGCATTTTTGTTAAGTGCTTTATTTTCACAGCGTTTAATGATGTCAGAAAACAGATTTTTTTTTCCCCTCCCTTTTTTCCCCTCGTGTAAACATTATGCAAACCCAAGACCTGCATTAATGGTCACACACATTCACGCACACCCTCAGAGAGGTACTTATGCGTTTCTGTTTCATGTCTCCTGAGAGTTGGGCCCAACGTGGCAGGTGTTAGGTGACCCTGAGCATGCCTGTCACAGCTGAGGCACACGCACAGGTGGGCCTGATGATGGATGAATGAGCTAACAGTCTCCAAAAACCTGCCTGTCCTGACTGAGCGGTGCACAATTTTTTCCAGAAGTCACGCTGACAAGCTGCTTGTCTCTGGCTCTAAGTGCCCTGAGAGATTTTGGCTATGTTCACACTGCAGGCAAATGCAACCCAAGTTTGATTTTTTTTTTAAAGTAATTGCAGTCTGAAAGGTCATGTTGCATTACATCCGACTTTTACATTAGTGAGGTGCAGGTAAGCAGCTTGATCCAAATACTGATACGAACCTAGTGCAGTTTAAATCTTGTAACTCTGCACGTCTTTAGCTACAGAACAGAAGTTCAGTTGATTTTTCTTTTTTCTTTAGATTTTTCATGTTCCAGATGACCATATCAACACTAAAGTTATTGGGTCAATGCTTTAGTTTAGTTAGTTTGACTTCCAGCACATTCCCATTCAATAAACACAGGCTGCACCGGAGCCAGCCAGAGGCAGGTTCAAATGTAAACACCGAACTAAACAGCTTTCAATATTTATTGAATTGGCTCTGATTGCACCTCCAGAATCGGCATGCTAACATGTAGCATCTGTGTTTACTTCTGTAAACAGCGAGATGAATGCAACGTCATGTCATCTTCTGCACACTGGAGTCTGATGGAGGTCGCATTTACAATGGGAACGTCAACACAAAAAAATTGAATTTGAGCAAAAAATCGGGGCTAAGCATTAAGACCTGCAGTGTGAATGTAATGTTGCTATTTAAACCAGTTTGTGTTTTTGTTAATGGCTTTAAGCATCAGCTCTTGAACTTGTGCAGGAACTTTTGTTCAGCTGCTACTGAACAATTTTAAGGATGTGGTGCTCGCTGATAAGAATGAAACAAACGAGACAGAGTCCTTGGGTCGGCAGGAGAGAAAGTGGAAAAAGGAAAAACCCTATCAGTCTGATTTATGTAAGGTGTGTCTGATGTCGGTTGAGCAATCAGAGGGATTATCAGAAAGATGCTGAGCTTATCGTCTGGGCTCGCATAGCGTGCTCCAAGGCATCGATGAGATCCGTGCCCACATTTGTTTTGACAACCCCACACTTGATCTTTCTCCTTGTCTCAACCACGCCCATTTCTCTTCATCTTCATCACATCATCTAGCTGCACCCTGCAGCTTGCTGGACCAACTGCAGCCTGATTTTTTTCCCTCGTCTCTGTCTTCTTTCTAATCCGCAGCTGTTCTCAACCAGGATATTTCTTTCTTTTTCTTTTCTTTTTTTTTTTCTTTTATTGATTAAAGGAAATTCCTCAGTAGACAAGCTTGTTGGCAGCATTCAAACTTGGTCCGCTTCAAGAAACATCCATTACTTCAACCTGTTTGTCTCAGATGGAATGACTGGCTTCTTCTAATTCAACTGTGAGAAATATTCTGAAACTGATTTTGTTCAAACGTCAGAAAACATTTGTTCACACAAAATAGACATTTATCATTTTGGCAGATTTCTGGAAATAAGTTCAAAAGAATTAATTTACATATTTTCATTTTTATAAGATTGAGTTTTGATCATAGCATGCCTTCTCCTCCTCTTTTCGCAAAACAATGACATTTTAAACATGTGGCATTGTTTTTATTTCAAACACAGTTTTTAAAGGTTTTTTTATATATCTTTTCAAGACTCATATAAATACACGATAAAACAGAATTGGGTGTGTTATTTTCTAAAGTGATCCCAAAGTTTGGCGAGCTCAGACTGCTTCTATTCCAGTGTGTTTCAGTCAAAAAGCAGTTGGTAAGCATTTTTTTTCATGTTCTTATCCTCTGCCACACTTTTTCCATTTCCATATTTTCCTCTCACATGTTTTCATCTTGTCATCGAGCTGAAACACAAGCTGGGATACAGCTTCATTTATTCTTCGAGGGAAGTCAAAGCTTTTAACGCCAAGAGATTAGCGCAGAACTTCTTTTTTAAGGCTTAAAATGATAGGAGCGCTCCCTTCTGGTGTTTAAACTCTGCAAAACCAAACTGAGAACTATTTTCTGTGACTTTTGTTGGGTGATATGCTCAGTAAGAGTCAACTCTGTGTAAGTAGAAGGGTCTAAATCAGTTATGTCTAATCCTGGTCCTAAGGGACCACTATTTTTCATGTTTTATTGTTTTATTTATTTGTTTCCCTGCTCTTCAGCAGGTTTTCAAAAGCCTGTTAATCACTAGGCATGTCAAAGCAGGGAAACATCTAAAACAGGGCTGTTCAACTGGCGGCCCGCGGGCCACATCTGGCCAACGAGAGACAAAAGTTCGGCCCGCAAATTGGTTCATTCATGTCTTAAGCCCAAAATTTATGTCAACTAGGAGGCATAAGTGTTCTTTTTGATATTGTTTAATTATCACTACTTTTATAGGGTTCTGTATGTTATATTCATGATTAAATTCAGCAAAATAAACTATTTCAGAGGTAACAGATCTTTGTAATACTTGGTTTATTTACAGACTAACTTAAACTGCTGGATGTTTGGCCCATGAGCTGTTGACCTGCAGTAGCTGTGGCCCCCGGAGCAATTTAGTTGAGAATCTCTGATCTAAAATATGCAGGATAGTGGCCCTCGAGGACCAGCATTGGATACCATTGGTCTAAACAACACACAATACCATGTTTTATGCCATTAAAATATATATTTTATGTCCACAAAATACCAAGTATTATGGTTTTGGAAAGTGTTGCAATGAAAGATTGAGTGTGAGTTTATTTTTCTTGAAGAGTTACAACTGAATAAACCACAAGTACAAAAATAAAGTTTTTTTTATCACTTTGCCTCTCTTTCCTCACATTTTCTTTATCTTGTCCAGGTTATGGAAATCTAGGAGTTGGAGGAGGTAGGTGTTTGACCCTTGAGCCTTGACCCCATGCTGTCTT
>JARVGW010000624.1:11315352-11330386 GCA_031762495.1 Anablepsoides rubrolineatus | reverse complement strand
GTTCAGATCTACACGCCACTTAATAATTTTACCCGCATTTGGCCAGTGGCGGGTGCTAATTTCCACCCCTGATTATGTTGCACACAAAAGGGAAAATGAACAGAAGTCTAAATTGGATTTTGGTGTTAAAAATGAGATTATTGTTCTTTTTCCAGAGTGGATGCTGACCTCATGAGCCCAGATGTGAAAAACTCCATTCATGTCGGAGACAAGATCCTGGAAATCAACGGGACGCCCATTCACAATGTTCCTCTGGATGAGGTGCTTACTGTTGTGTTTTATCTTCCAGACATTCTCGTGGGAAAATAAAAAGTCCTAACACGCTCACCTGTACTCACCGTTTTGTCTCTAGATCGACCTGCTCATCCAAGAGACCAGCCGCCTGCTGCAGCTCACCATCGAACACGACCCTCATGCTCAGGAGAAAAGAGGAAGCTGCTCAGAGGCTGAAGATCAGTTGGACGGCACCTTGTTCACCCCCGTCTCAGAGGGTCCCAGTCCCACCCTGCCAGTCACCCAGCCCCCTATCCCGGACATCAGCAACCTAAAATCCCGCATCATCACGTAAGAAACTGCATGCTTACTTCTCTAGGGTCTACTGCTTTAAAATGACTGCACCGTCCGTTAACCCTGGTGTCTCATCTTCACCGTTTTGTCTCCATCGTTCAGGAGGAGTTACAGCATCGACAAATCGCCAGGCTCCAGTAACGCAGCGTCGCCCATCTCTCAGAGGAAGAACATTCACCGATCCGAGTCGCTCCGAGTCGTCTCCAGTCGGACTCACCGCATCTTCCGCCCGTCTGATCTCATCCACGGAGAAGTGCTCGGCAAGGGCTGCTTCGGACAGGCCATAAAGGTAGGCAGAAGTCAGACATGCTGAAGGGAGGGCAGAATCAGTCTGTAGGGACCATTTATTAATCTTAAGCTGCAGGGATTATAAATTAACATGTTCTGGTTATTACTGTCTGAGTTTTCTGTTTAAACCTAATCTTGGTATGATTATGTCCATGTATAGGTGACTCACAGGGAGACCGGGGAGGTGATGGTGATGAAGGAGTTGATTCGCTTTGACGACGAGACACAGAGAACGTTCCTGAAAGAGGTGAGTGGAAAAGGTTTTATCATTCAGGAACATCAGATTAGCTCTGATGTCATACTCTGCAGCCTTAGACTTTTTTTTTATACAGCTGTCTGATAAAAGGATTTTGTTGTTGGTCACCTTAGCTTGTTCCTACTGGCCAACCAGAGCCAGCATGTTGATAATTTCATGACATGAATTGAATGACATCGCTGCTGATAGTTGTGTGTTTCTGTCATACACAAACATCTGTCCACTCTGCGACCACCCGCAAATATGCTGCCGAGTTGAGTTACTCCCACCTTGAAGGCTCAGGTCTGCAGAGTAATTCTGTGGAGTTAGCTGTGTTTATTTGGGAGTTCTTCTTGGCTGTTTGAATTTACATGTTAGGTTATAGCTTCAGGTTGCAGCAACACAAAGCCCTTTGCTTTGTAATCACTGCAGGCAGGAGTAAAAACCGTCTGCCAAACAAACTCCAACCACAGTTCAGCTTGATTATTACTCCCAGCGGCTCTTTGCTAGTAGGTGGCCCGAGTCTCACATTGCCAGGTCTCTTTTAATCGTCCTCGGTGAAGAAAAACAAGTGTTTATGGGTAATTGTGGCTTGTCTACTTCTTCCACACAACTCAGCCTTCAGGAGAGAAAGCAGCTTTTTTTTAAACCTCTAAAACTGCTTTAAAGTTTGATTATATCTGGTGCATTTTATTCACATTAAAGTGGCCATAATAGGATTTTACACCTAGTTCAGTTCTTACTTGAGATGAAATAACAATGTATAACAATGTATGAAAATGTCCTCAGGTGAAGGTGATGCGCTGCCTGGATCACCCCAATGTGCTCAAATTCATCGGAGTCCTCTACAAAGACAAGAGACTCAATTTCATTGCTGAGTACATAAAGGGAGGAACCTTGAGGGAAATCATAAAGAAAATGGTGAGATGTAATGAAGTGTGTTGCCCACTGTCTCTCTGTTATAGCATTTTAAAATATATACAGATTTGACAACTAATGAGTTAAGATCTTAATGTGATTTCTGTCTGCAGGACAGTAACTATCCCTGGAACCAACGGGTCAGTTTTGCTAAGGACATTGCTGCTGGGATGGTGAGTCCTTGCTGTTTGCACTGCTGCCTCCCTCTAGTGGTCATGGTTGTGAACTACAACCATGAGCTCAAAAACATTTAATCAAATCTGAAAATGGCTTTTAGCATGTTTTGTTTGTTTCAAGATATAAATACAGTAGTCACAAATAAATGTAATTAGTAAAACGTGTGTACTTCAGTTATGTTTTATGTTTTTTATTTACTTGTTTGTTCTTAGACTTATCTCCATTCCATGAACATAATCCACCGGGACTTAAACTCACACAACTGTCTTGTCCGAGAGGTAAGAACCTGCAGTTAACTTGTGCAGAGAGTCCGAAGCTCCTGAGAAACATTAAAAATGTAATGATCTAGCAATCCTTAAAGGAATGCATATTGTCTGCTGGTTTTCATGCGATCATGAGATATTTGGCTAACAGACAAAGCCAAATATATGATCACAGTACATTCAAGTATGCTTAATGTGTCAGAATAGTAATTTTACCACATTTAATGATTTAAGGACAACACTGTGGTGGTGGCAGACTTCGGCCTGGCTCGGCTCATGATTGATGATAAGCATGAAGAGAAGCTGACGCAGGGAAAGCTGTCTGGCCTGAAGAGGCCCGACCGCAGGAAAAGGTACACCGTGGTGGGAAACCCCTACTGGATGGCTCCAGAGATGATCCATGGTATGAAACACAGGAACACATGCCTTTGCACAAATAACATTAATATTCAGGATTTTTATCCTATTTCTATAAATAAGTGGACTAACTTTGTTTTATGTTCTCCTCAGGGAAAAGCTATGATGAGAGAGTTGACATCTTTTCTTTTGGCATCATGCTCTGTGAGGTAAGGGACCTGTTTGCTGTTTCGTTGTGAATTTTAAAATTCAAATTTCAAAGAGACGTTTGCTTCATTTGCTGATTCATCATGACTTTTTATTTTTCTGCTGTCATTCGGGATACATTTTACACCTCCACTTCTATCACTTTCCTGCATTAAATTCTCTAAAGTGTAATTGCACCTCTAGAATATAAAGTTCATTTTCTTGTCAACAATTTGTAGCGTTTGGTTTTAATGGGGGAAAAAAGTTCAATTTGCACACAGCTGCAGCAGGTTTGTTTCAGCTCCCGCTCATGTTAGCAGTAACCCCCTGCTGGCTAATATGAGTTCAACTCGTGCAGAGTTCTGGTCCGCAACACTACATGCAGCTCCAAGTTTTAGAACAACGTATTCATTAAAGGATCTCCCAGTGCAGCTCTGAAACAGACAGGAGCACCAGCCCGCAGATAAAAAGAGATGTGACCAGTAAACTTTACCAGTCTGCCCGGTGGTTGGCAGCTCAGTCTGAGTCCTGCTGGGTTTGGCTCTCTGTGTTGTAGTTCCTTCAAAAATAAAAGCCCCAGAAGGTCATACTTAACTGGAATAGCGTTCTACCACAGCCTGTAGGATAACTGGACACCATCCCTTCCTGTTGCAGGATTGTTCTTGGATGCAGTCATTAAAGGCGGTCCCAGCCCACTGAGAGTAACCACGCTGCTCCTGGCAACAGGAAAGAAATCTGATGCTTTATTTTTAGCTGGCATGCACACCTAATGTGGCAAAAAAATCTACTGCTAATTTCAGCTCATTATTTCCACTTTTTAGTCTGAAATATGTGGGAAAGCTGGATTTTTAACTGCTTTTTTAAATGTGTCCGCGTCTCAGGTTTTGTTTTTATTAAACGCAATAGACATTTTATTTTTATGAGGTAATAGTGATACTCTGCCAAAACATTAACATTTCTGAAGTGGGTTTAGTTTCCAATAGAGCTGTAGACTTTAAGCGTGGCCACACAACACTCTTATACATTTGGGAGTTTTATTGAGTCACTCAGAATATGACATCTCCGAATGGACAGCAATTATTTAGCGACTGTAACAAAAACCAAAACCTCAGTCAAACAAGTGGATAGCTGGGGTTTGTTGGAAGCTATAAAGCTGTAGGTGATCACTGGTTTAACTTTGTCCCTGTTTGTTTGTTTTTTGCCCCCTTCAGATTATTGGTCGAGTAAACGCAGACCCAGACTACCTCCCCAGGGCGACAGACTTTGGGCTCAACATTTCTGGCTTCCTGGAGCACTACTGTCCCACTGACTGTCCCCCCACCTTCTTCCCCATAGCTGCTCTGTGCTGTGACCTTGATGCAGACAAAAGGTCAGACGGCTTCAAATAATTTGTTGCATTTTGGGATATATTTGCCTTTGATGTTCCTTAATGTTCTTGAAAAGAAATGCATGTATTAAAACAAAGCTGTGTCTCTGCTTCTTTCACGTTTTAGACCCGCCTTCTCCAAGCTGGAGGAGTGGCTGCAGAACCTGAAGATGCACTTGGACATCGGCCTGCCCCTGATGTCTGAACTGGACCAGTTGCACAAGGCCTTCTGGGAGCGCCACAGCATCAAGCGCCCAGAGAATGGCTTGCACACGCACCCCGAGCAGCCCGAGTAGGGTCGAGCGCCTGCTGGAGGGAACAACAGGGAGGAGTGAACCCAACGAGGAGCGACAACTGCCCGCCTCAGCAGGAGGAGTCGCGTTCAGGCTTCTAAGCAGACGACACTGGTTTTAGCTGGTTCAGGCTGAACAAAACAGACTCAGGGGGAAAAAAAAAGTGGATGTGAAAAGCCACCTGTGTGAGACGCACACAAACACACACATGCTTCACCTCCAACTGAAGGTGGAGTAGACTGTCATATGCAATCAGACACTAATTTCAACATATGACTCTTGAATCATGTAGATATAACTTGAGTGGTCACAAATACCTGTTGTTATTACTGTAGTGTGCAAAATGACATAGAAACAGTGATGAAATGAGCAAAAGCTTTAGTTGCTTCACTCCCAGCCTCTGCAGAGAACTTTGTGCAGTTTGTGCTTGCAGGTGTTTCTGTGTGCATTTGTTTCTTTTTGGATCTCCAAACTGTACTTGTAAAAACGATTTAAAAAAAAGGCCTGTTTGTTGTCTTAGAGGCGACTTTTAGATCCGCTTGTACAAAGAAGCGAAACCTTCCCAGCTTTAAGCGTCTCATAAATAACGCTTCCGGGTCAAATCCTGCTTCACTGTGTGTCCGCTCTGACCACTGATCTACACGTGGCGCCGCCTCGTCTGTCCCTATTTATTGCGTAGCACTGATTTTACATTAAGGTACACATTCAGACACGAACTTTAATCTCTCGATTTAAAGCTCGTTCATTTCATTGACTTTTCTGACGCGGTGTACAGCGCCACCAACGTTGTAAATGTTTTAAATATTGTAAATGTACAGTCTTATTTTATATACGTCCTCTACATCGCCATATTTTGATTGGCTGACCAGAAGAGGAGGAGAGTAAACCGCGGTTTAAAAGGCACAGCCAAATGTTTTGTTGTATGTGGTTTTTTTTGTTTTGTTTTGTCATTTAGCGTTTGAGATTTTAGGAATCGCAGCACCAGAAAACGTCTCCAAAATGTCAGTTTAAACATTCACTCCCCCTTCAAAAAAGCTTTCCTACTGATTGGTTCTTTTGGCGTTAATTTCTCATGGAAAGCTGTTAAAATAAAACTGACTAATATGAGCCCTAATTCTCTAAACTTACCTTGTGCTAAACTAAATTACATCCTTACTTAACTGTAATAGTTTATCAGGTCACATCAAATTGATTTTAAAAAGAAAGAGTTAGCTACTCTCATTAAGTTGGCAGAATCTTTTGTGATCAGCTCTAATTACAGTCCTCCTGTTTGTGCTGTAATCCATACTGGATGATTTAATTAGCTGGAAGGGGAGGGGTTTAATTACTTCATAGAGTTCGCAGAATTGATTCTGAGGACAATCGACCACTTTTACACAGCTGGTTGTTCTGTAAAAAATACTAACAAGCAGAACTTTCTCTAAATGGAAAGCAGCCGTGTGCTTTTTTTACTCTTTCAAGTCAAAGTTTCTGCTTTTCCAACATCCTTCTTGTACAGCGTGTTGGTGTATTTTCACCAGGTACTGCCTCGTCTTCTCTGTTTGTCAACATGTCTCCTCTGGAGGATGACTCATTGTTTGTTTACACATAAATCTGTACTGTAAATACGACTGTATATATATATACTGTCCTACGTCTGCCTGCCTGCGCTGCATAAACACACACACACACACACACACTGCTCAGAAAAGTTCCAACACTGTCAAGTTTCACTCGCACCTTCTGAAGTAGGACAGCGGTCTTTAAGGATCTTTAAACTTTTGCTTCTTTCTTTTCATGAGCTGCATGATGAAGTGGCGAGGTCTCTTCTGCTTCCACTCTAAGCTGTTTTAGTTTTTGGATATCAAGGTTTTTAAATAAGAAAACTGAACGGGAGACGAAGAGAAAAAGCCGAGCTGAAAATAAAACGAGGAAGAAAAAAAAAGGTCTGTTTTTCTACACATATAAACCCACGGAAATCCTTTTGTATACATTTGAGTACTTTTATTTGCACTAAATGGCTGTTTGAGGCCGTGTTTGTTAATTTTTCTCTCTTGGGCTTCTTGTGATACGGACATGATTTATGTCGGTTCAGGTTGATAAATGAATGCAAGCCACTGTTGGAGCCTTTCAACTGTTTAAAAAAAAGGGTTCTGGGAACTTTACCCACTCAACAGCAAATGGACTCTAAATATTTAGATGCACTTTTATTCGCAATACAAAATATTTTCTGATTTACTAAGAGGAGGCTAAATGGCATCTAAAAGACAAGGCTTCCTGGTTTTTGCTGTTGATTGGTGGTGATGTCTCAGCTTTGCCTGCTGCCTATGGACTGGTCCTTTGTGAATGATGTCGTGGGTTATTTCTAACCGCTCGGTGACGTTCGTGATGCCCACAAACGCTGCTGATGTTTCTGACAGTCAAGCACCTGAACTGGCCTCCTTCACCTCTTCCTCATGTTGTTTGGCTCAGGGCCGTAATATTTCCAGAGCTTTCTTCACAATTCTGTTAAATCAGCAGCTTAATAGTTAATCACCAGTAACAGTGGGGCTGGAAGCGACACCCTGCAGGCCGAGAACTCAGACCGGGTCCCTCCCGGTTCACCCGGTGTGCACCTGTGGCTTTGTCGTGTTTCCCCTCATCGTTCCACAGTCCAGCATGTTAGACGCATCAGTGATGGCCACCGAGAATGTTCCCGCAGCACTTCTTTGCAAAGGATCGTTACCTCTGAACAATGCTGTGCCTTTGTTGTAAGCTAGCCTTGCCAACGACTCGAAAACATGAACTGATTTCCTTTTTTTTTTTTTTTTTTTTATTCATGTATTATAACTGCAAGCCTGATTCAAGTGAACTGAATATTTTAACTGATACCGTGTTGTAAAATATTTTATTATGTTCTGTACCATATTTATAGTTTCAGATCTCCATGGTCAGTTTTGATATTTTAATACTGTATTCCTTTTATTTGTCTTATTTTATTTTTTTACACAAGCTGTGAAAAGAAATTCTGCACTTTAATCCTGAACGTGAACATAGACTCTGAGGAGTTGATTGTATTTTGTTTTCTTTGGGTCACAGCTTAAAATAAAATTGTTGCTCCTTAAGCAAATCAAAGGCTCACAATGCTTGTTTTTTTTAGCACAAGAAGTTTCATTTTTGAAATTATATTCATGCAATTCTTCACTTCTTATAATTACTAATGAGGGAAAACTATTGCAGAACTAATATTGTAGGCAAAATCAATTTTACTCATAAAACCGTGTTACTAAAAAACAGCAATAAAATAGTTTCCAAAGTGACCAGCAGGTGTCACTCTCCATCTCTAGTTCATTTTATATACTGTATGTTTTATTCAGCTACATACACTATATATAATAAAGTATTTGGACACACCTGTTGCATGTTTATTTCAGGTGTTTCAGTCAGAGTTTGAGCAAAGCAACTCAGTGATGGGTAAACTTTACACTTTAACAGTTCCAACTGTGCAGCAACACTTTGACCCTTTTCTATTTTATCACCGACCGTACCTGACAACACATAGACTAAAAAAACACAATTTGATGAGTTCAGCTTGGAAGAATTTGACTGTCCTGCACAGAACCCTGACCTCAGCCCCATCGAGCACCTTTGAGATGAACTGCAACAATTTAATTCAGTTTATTGATGTATTTCAGAGCAAGCATGGACGTGACAGTGGGAAGGAATAATTCCTTTTAACCTTATACCCCCAGCAGAACTCAGGACTGGATCCACCTCGACTGGTTGGTGTCACAGAGAACAGAGACCGATAAAAATAGAAAAACTGGTTCAGGTGTAGTTTGTCTGGGACAAAAAACAAAACAAAAAAAAAAACCAACACATTAATGGCATCAATATACGTTTATTGACAGAAATTATAATGTAGTTCTACAAGAGAGGAGAAAAGATTAAGCTCTTCCACCCTTCCTACTTTTAGAAACTTTAGGAACCACAAGCAAACCTGCAGTCTGAGAACAAAGTGTTCTGTTAGGAAATTATGGAATAATGAAAGCTTTAATATAAAATGGAGCGTGGTTGTTGAGAGCTTTGTATTCAAATTATGAAATGTAAAGGAGAGTAGCTAAAATTATAGAACAAAGAATCTTATCCAATATGGCTACGTTTCTGACTTTTTAAATGCTCTACAGAATGAATGTCTATGTCATGATATATCAAATGGTAAAATGAGTTAGAATGAAAATTAAAAAATAAATTCAGGAAACCAACCGAAAATTTGTAGAGAGCAGGAGCAATAATAATAATAATAATAAAAAAACTAAGGAAAACTCTGATGGGGAACCATGTAAACTAATGTTAAAAATGTAATACATATACCACAAGTGACCCCAGTAATCCTTATAGGTTTGGGAAAGCATCCAGTAAAACATGGTTTAGCTCTGTTTTGCACAAATACAGGTTGTTGTTTTATTCATATCAGGGTCAGGGGGCGGGGCAGTCCAGCGCTCTGCCTTCCTGATCCACGTGCGATTGTTTTCATTCCGACGCCGCTGCTGCAGTTGTGCGTCATGACGTCACCGAGCCAGCAGCAGCCAGCAGCTCTGTTGGACGGCGGCGTCATCCGACTCGGTGTTGCGAATTCCCGCAGCCTCTTCCTCGGTACCAACACAACCATTGACGGACTATCTGGTGGAGGACGGGTTTATCCACGAAAACAACACTCGGAGTGATATTTTATCGTCGGCGTGTTATTATATCTACCGAAAATATTAAAGAAAACACCGAAGAGGTTTTTAACCATTGGCACTAACTCAAACTTTCAGATGGAAAATTCGTTGAGCAGCCGGTTTCGGTCCACAATGTTTAACCACGGTGAGTATTTATTTTTTAATTTTTTTTATTTATTATTATACTGCACCATGTCGTGCCATTCGGGATATGCTCGAATTCGTTAAAATAAAGAGTGCGTTTTAATATCGGGTTAAAACGCACACACAGCACCACACCGTGACAGTCCTGACCCATTTGGCTGCTTGTCAGGTTTTATAAACCGATGCTTAGTGAAAATTTGACTGTTTTCTGCTGAAATGTTCCGCTGTCAGCAGCAGCAGTATATTATAGCCCGCGTCGTCCCGTTAAATACAAAACCTGTAAAAAAGCTGGAGCTCCACACCGGAACCCGAACACTGTAATTCTGCAGCTATGCAAGAGTGGTACCAAAAACTGGCCACATTAAACTATTCCTGGACCACTGAGACATGCAGCAGGATTTCACCATTAGACATAAAGCTTGATAGAGAGCTGCGAGACTCTGTGTGCCTTTAACTAATTTAAAAAACAAGATTATTCCCTGTTTTCATTAATGCGGTTTGACTTTCTTAGACCAAACGTGTTAGATCTTACATTTTTTACCATTTAATCATACATATTTTTAGAAAACTTAACAAAAACTCTAAGCAGTTATTGGGAAATTATTCTTGACACAGGCCAGATCACATAAAACACATTTTGGCTTCTCACATAACCAGTGTTGACTGACATTAATCTGCCTGAACTTCTACTAAAACTATGTTCCTGTAAGGGAACTTCAAGAAGATCTGGTTGCCTTCTCGCTTCTGAAAACTGATACCTGAAGTGTACCAGGTGTGTAAAAGGAGCAGCTTCCAGGTAGCCTCTGAATAGAGCTAATTAACACTAAGGAGTGGTACATTGTTGTGCTCTAACACCATATTTTACCATGTTTTAGGTGTCTGGTAATGGTAATTTAGCCTTTTTTCAACCACTATGAGCTATATGTGGTAACTTGTCCTTAAGCCAGTGAGATGTATTTATTCTAGAGACAACTAAATTATAACAACAGTTAAAATGAGCAAACTTAGCTCATTCATGTGAGGCAATAATGACTTCATATTTTTTGTGTCAACAGCATCACACAAAGGAGATCAGTGTTTTTACTGCAGTGACAGCTGAGGCCTCTAACAGTACATCCTTTATGCCTGAAACAGGCACACACGATTGTGTAGTTTTACAAAAAAAAAGTGTGCAATTATAACTAAAACACAAAGATTCAGTTTAAATAAACTTGGCACCTCCTTTCTGACACAGGACACAGGCCTGCTGTTGAGTGGAGACTGGTCTCATCAAGAGAGACAGCTGCAGAATTGTATTTTTTATTTTTTATTCTATAACTAGTGGCTCATTGAAACTCCTGCTCTGCTGCACTTGATAATGAAACTATCAGATCCACTAAAACTCTGATTTGAAGTACATTTTTTTACTGATAGATAAGCATCTTCAGTCTGCACATTTCAGTGTCCACTCTGTAAGGAAGTGAGGTTGTCATCCAGATGTTGGGAACATTTTAATGAGTCCAAATGAATGAATAATCATTAATAAATAATAGTAATCATAATGTTTATCTTTATCATTTTGGCTTTTCTTTGTGCAACCCCATTTATTGCATGACCATGCCCAGGTCCCCCTTGAAAATGAGATCTTAATCTCAATAGAGTTTTAAATCTGGTCAAATAAAGGAAATGAATTAATGAATACATTTTCAAGTTTGTTTCATTTTGTGCTGAACTAACTCAGTAGACAGAGGTCAGTTTATGATCTACCATACTGGTAGCTCTTCAGTGTTTAAGAAGTAGAGTAAAATGTTTCTTTGTTACAAAATACAACAGAAAGTGCAAACGTCAGGAGTCCCTTTAAAAACAAAGTGTGAGGGTAAACAGCATCCAGCAGGACAGCATGTGGTGGGGATGGGTGGCCCAGTCCACAGTGGTCAACATTCCTTAGAAAGCCTTGTGGAGGGATGCTGCTGTCTGAGGCTGCTGTCACACAAACTCTGGAAGATCTCAGCATGTCAGAACCACAAGGAAAAAATGAGGTCAAGACAAAAACCATTACAGTAGTCACAGTATCGTTCGTCATATTTTCTGTGCCAGTTCTAAATCAGCATCTGTGTTTATGTATTTAAAATGGCTTTTTTTTTTTGCATACTTTATCAAAATAATTCTTATTTGTATAATTATCTTGCCACAGATGGGATTTCTGGAGTGATGCAGACAGATGTCAGATAGGAGCATCAGGAGTAATCTGCGTCTCATAAATAATATAAAATCTGTATACAGTCACGTCTAAACTGCTGCCTATAACAGTGCTGTTCCTATAGTGATTATAAACTGTGGCAGAGGATATATAAAGATGAAGATTGTCTTGTTCGTGTCTCAGAACAATCTGTCCTGTAAGCTCACAGGCACTGATGGTCCTGAGTTTAAAGAAGCAAATCAATATTGGTAATTTTGCCAATAGGTCGTCCAGTGCAGGCTGCAAGGAGTAAAGGAAATGTGTTCTGCTTTTTAAGAACAGTCATCAGTAAACGGCAGACATGATGAATAATTTGGGCGGTTGCCATCTTTTCACTAATTATTGATTGCTTCAAGAGGCTAAATGTTCCAAAAGTGTCAAGTTTTGAGATAAATGTAACACATTTGTGATTAAAAATAATTGTTTACATCAATTTGTTGCTTTCAGTTGAAAAACATTTTCAGTATTGACTGATGCTGAGTCTATGTGACTATTTCACATCTGGACACTGGATTTGACTCTTTTTTTCTTTTGAAGTCTTCTCAAGCTGTCAGGATGTGTGAGGATCGAGCATAAACTGACCTTTTCAAGTCAAGCCCCAAATTCTGTATTGAATTAGGTTTGAGCTTTGACTGGGCTACTCTACTGTCCATTAGAATGATAAAATCTTATTATCAAGGATGCCTACAATAACAATTTAATCAGTAGCAAATTATGGAGCTTTTTGTCATGTTTGAACATAAGTTTAACCATGAACTAACAAATGAACTAATCTAATGCCAGATGCTCATTTGATCACAAAAGTACAATCATCTTAAAATACAGCAGAACGTCACTTTCTATAAATTTCTTTTTTTTATATCTGTGTTTGCCTAACTTGATTTTTCTTGTTTTCAGTATGTTTAAAATTTGTTTCTGTTTCTTCTGCATGTGCCTGACATCTGATGGATTTGGACTTTGAAATAACTTTTGTGCTGATCGACCATCCTCTTGTGACCAGATGAGGAGGTAAGACATCAGCAGTTTCATTTAGTTCTGCTGCTGAAGACAAAATAAGCCTTTTTGACCTCCATTACCTCACTATGACCAGGATGTTCATTGTTGTCAGGGCATTATATCCTTGTAGCTGGAATGAATTTTGCATAAGTTTTAAATCAGAAGCTTTAGGTAAAAGTTAGACTGTCCTGTTGACAGAAATTTCAAACTCAACCTGTAACTTTAGAATGCACGGCTGATCCTTAAACGTGTCAGAGTTTTATGTGACAAAACTGAAATATTGTTTATGAGAAAAAAGGTGTGTTAAGAATACCCAGATTTTCTAGTTTGTCTTGTCAGCTAAGAATCCACTGTGTGTGTCCGTGTTGGTTTTGTTATCTTAAGCTTGATTCTACATTTTATTGATTATACGTAGCTTCCTGGTGTCGACCGGTTTTAGGGATGGTTTTTCTGTTATTAGCTCTCTAGCAGCCCCAAACTAAAAACTCTTTACCCCTCTGTGTCTCTGGCAACATCACAAGACCTTGCATCTGTGTTTGACCTGGTTGAGTGGAGACTGAAAGGGAAGCGTGTTTATTTTTAAGGCAGACAAGTTCTCAGTCAGGTGAAGAGGAGTGAATCTGTTTGGGTGTGACAAACCCGGTTCCTCCCTCAGCAACATTCCAGACGTATGTGACGAAGCTGCTGTGCATGTTGTCAGAGGCAACACCTGGTGAGGAAATATTCAGCATCAGTCCAAAACACCGTGTTTTCTGTTGGCTCCGGGCTTGGGGACAGTATATGGTTTCCCTCATGATGTTTTGCAGATGTCCAAGTCTTCATATTTTTGGTTTGTGCTCTTCAAACCCCACCCGTTGTTTAACTTTTATTAAACCTAATGTGTATCCCTTCTGAAAGTCATCACTGACTTCAGACTGACATATCCAAAGTGCCCTTCTTCTGCTGCACCCACACCCGTAAACCACACGGGACTTTGGGTTGTGGTGAAGCAAGAGGAGGGTGACTGTAGTTTCCTTTTGTCAGCTTAAATATATCACTTAAAGTCACACTTGCACACATATATTTACAGACATAATGATGTCACGTTGCTTGGGCAGTGCCAGGGGAGGATGATTGTCTCTCTCCACACACAAACACAATCCACACTGTTACATTCCTCTGTGGCTTTTACTCAACCAGGCATTAGCTTCCCGTGCCTTCATTTGCTGCTGCTTTCTGCAGCCAGAGTGAAAGCCGTTTATACTTGGAGTTTATTAGCCCATTAGCTTGGTAGCATCTGCTGATGATGCTGGTTTTTCCCTTTTACTTCTTCACCACTGTAGCTGTCTGGTTTTCTCATTTGTTGTCACTGCCAGTGTTCACACTCATTCCATTCCTTTACAAACTGGAATGACAGAATCTACAGAAATGCAGCACCACACCCTCTGGTCCTTGACTGACATTTCTTTGTTGGAAAAAAAAACACACAACATGCAAAACAATGATTATTCAAACCAAGAGAACGCCAAAAGATGGGTGTTGGTCTTGGTGTCATAAAACTTAATGAAGTTTATCTCTTAGTTCCGCAGTGTTCAGTGTTCGGTTAAGAAGTATTGAGCTCAAGCATTCCTGATAAGTTGTGTCTTTATATTGCTTGAGTTTATAATTTTAATTATGGCCATCATGCAGAAACAATTTGTCTGTGCAGTAATTATTTCATACACTACCATTACCTGAAACTCAACTTTTAAAACAGTCTGGAACTCTCTTATGCACTTTTCTTCATATAGGAAGGATTACAGCACACTAGTGAATGAAATACTAATAGGCTCAAATGCAAAACTTCTACTGTCTTCTTTTTATTGCAGATTTGCAATTTGTTCCTTTAGTTGCAGATTTGAGATGCATCAGTGGTCTTGCTTAAATACAATCTGCTAGTGACCTTTTTAAACACCCAAATAAATCAAATCTTTATGAGATTCTGTATCAGGCAGAGCTCCTAACTGTACTGAGGCAGAGAACAGGCCAAGTAACCTTGTTCTCTTTGACAAAAGTTGATTTACAAACATTATCAAATGATATCACTGGGAAATTATACCAGGGGTTACACATTTGTTAGATTGACTGGCAGTGCAACGTTGTTTTTTGCATGTACTGTAATTTCAACTCTGATTATGGCAATAACCAAGAGCTTGTCATTTCACTTCTCAATGAAAACAAACCCATCATTCTGTATCACTCAGCGCTACATTAAGTGGGTTTTATTCTCTGAGCTTGTAGCGATGCTTTCAGCTTTGACAGGCAGCCCTCTGGGTTTGTGCAGTTTGATGTGAGGGCAAACAATCGGGTTAGGGAGCGGGCACGC
>JARVGW010000624.1:11245887-11257014 GCA_031762495.1 Anablepsoides rubrolineatus | reverse complement strand
GTTCGGTCCCCCCCCCCCCCCCCCGTCTTCTCCCCTCCACGTGTTTAATGATTTCAGCTGTCGAGCAGAACAAGTGGGTGAGATAGGTGTAATTAAAGCTTCGCACCTCGGCAGAGGCAATTAGGCATGTCCTGGTGATCGGGAGCGTCTCGCACCACACATGGTCGATGTGAGCACTTCCCAACAAAAACATTTTTTTTACATCTGTTAAAAAAAACATCAATATATATTTGAGTCAAACATAAACAGCTGAAACAGATTGTGTTTTAATCCTTTTTTTCCCCTCAACAAATAAAAGAAAATCTAGTTTTTCTTATGTTTTAAATAATGTCTTTTCTATAATTTTTCTTGACTGCAAAATGATCAGAAGTTATCTTGGCGGCAACAATCTGATTATTAGTCTTGTTGGTCACAAATAAAATGTAACCAGAAATTATTTAGGATGGAAATGAACATTTCTGAAGGATTAAATAAGTCTGTGCAAGTCAATCCTACAGCTTTTTACATGTAGATTTTAACTAATCAGTTTTATTTTATGTCACCAAATTCTGTGTCAAAATCTGACAAAAATCTTCACAAACGACCAAAAAAGTCATGGGTGATTTTACCCACAGTAATTGTTTGAACAATATCCCGCCTTGCAACTTATTAAACATGCATGTCATTTATTTAAAATTTTCATTTGGTTAAATTCTTAAACAAGACAGGTAATAACCGTATCTAACGGCTGACAGGAACTCTCCATGTTTATTAAAAATAATGGGTCTAATACAGTCATATGTCTATATTCCAGAGAAGTTATTGGTCTTATTAGTTGCTGAGCTTTCAGAGAAACCAATGCCTGATTTACAATGATATAAAACAAACTATATTTGTACTTAAACACTAAAAAGTGTGGAAAAATCATATTAATAAATTAGTTTTTATATAGATGACACTCAGATTCTCCTAAAAATGAAAGCTGAACTGACTCATGAGTCCGTCCCTCATTAGATAAAGATCAATATTCAAACAGGGAAGCAGCTCAGGCCGCCGCTCTATTTTTAGCCCTCTAAGTGTGTGTGCAGTGCAGGCCCATCGCTCCCATCAGCAGCGGCAGCAGCACTGCGCATCTCCATGGCAACTACACCTACTGAACACACGAAGGGGAGCACGCAAATCCGGCCACGCTGGAGCAATGGCTGATGGCGGGAGGAGCGTGAGCGCGCCCGAGGTTCGCTACCTCTGCCGTCACGCAGGGTTCGCCGCTGCCTGCGCGCTTACGTGGTGAACGGAGGCCTGCCGACGGGACGCGGGGTGGGACAAACACGAGAGGTGAAACTTGTTAGGGAGGCGAGGCGCTGCATTTGATCTGTGGACAGCACGGCGAGGAGCGAGAGGAAGACAGGTGAAGGTCGAGCAGGTGAGAAGGAGCCGCGCTGTCGGACTCTGAGAAAAGTTCTCGTTTCAGACCAATGAAGATGAAGGCACTGTTAAAGCTGAGGATGGGCTGCTGCTGATGATGATCCAGTGTTGCATGATCAGCATGAAAACACACAGCAACACACACTCCATCTCTGCACATAGAGGTGACCTTCAGCATCTAACACTCAGAGCACCGGGGAACATTTTGTGCTGATTAGCAGTACTTTCCATCATTTTTTATAGACAAAGTTCTTACAAAAGCAAAATGAGGGCATGACTTAAACGAACCGCGAGTCAAGATAAACTAGTGAAAGATTTTTAGAGCATTATTTAAAGAATGATTAAAACAAACATTTAGTTTCCATCTAACAGATAATTTGTCAAGTTATATTTAACAACACTTTGTCAACTGCACGACAGAGAAGCAGCAGAGGAAGACACATCAAAGTATAAATGGCTGGTTCAGAACACACAAGTTTCAAGACCTGAAAGTTTTATAGTTGTAATAAACATTAGTATCAAATAGCTATTAGAGGTGCAGGTAGGGCAAGCAGTTATGTCATGTAATACAAGCCTAAATGTTCCTGATATGAAGGCATTTTCACACTCTGGCACTGGTACTTAATAATGTACAGAAAATGGATGGATGGAAGGAAGGATATATAGTTTCAGAATCATATGTTTTGTAGCCATATCTTTTAGTTTGTTTGTTTTTTTGCTAAAAATCAGCACTAAACTTGTAAAAATGACTATATAGTTTTTCCATTTCATAAAACAAGATTGTGAATTCACAGCTTTATAAAAAATAATTGAAGGTTTTACATTAATTATTTGCTTTTTTATAAAAACACTAAAATACAGCAGACTAAGGGGTGTCAAAATAAAAGGTACACCAAAACCTAACATGGTTTCTTCACACTGTTAAAATCAAACCAAAAGTGTAAGGTTATAATATTCAGTTTAAAGCTATCAGGGGTCCTAATTATACCTTCATTTGTCCTGCATTGCCAAGAACGCGATTAATAATACATATTTCAACAAAACTGGTGTGAAATTGAACATTTTCAAATTAGGTGTCAACCAGGCTAATTTATTTTTAATAACCATTTCCTCTCCCTAATCCCTGCTGCCTATCTGCTGGATCTGAGAGCAGAAACTTTGAAACAAACCAGCACTCAGACAATTTGAGGAGGGGCGGTGGGTTAATCTGTTTGCCTCAACGTTTCTGCTGCTGCCTCTGGTCTGAGCAGCTATCAGTCCTCTCCACTGGCGGTCCCTAAATGAGGGGAACCGTATCTCCTCAGAGGATTGAGTGAGTGTCTCCCCAAGATTACTCTCACCCCCCCTCCTCCCAACTCACTGCTTAAATACTTGAAAACCCAGAAGATGAGTTTCTTGAAAAATACAAAAAAAAACCTCACTAATCCCTCTGCTGACTGAACGACAAGCTAAAGGAGGAGAAGAGGAGCCACGTTTCTGCAGACGCTTCAACAGACCCCTGCAACAGTACAAGCCAAGAGTTTCACACAGAAAAATAAATAAATAAGCAAACAAACATCCTGGACATTTGTTCATCCTGCGGGGCAAAGATAAAAGAGCACTGCTCTATTTGTCCACACTCCAGGCACTGATTTACAGGTGCTTGACAGATAAGCATATTTTCAAACACTGTACCAGAGAAATCCTTGTGCTTCTGATCATAAATCATAAGCGTGATCTCGTGTGATCCTAAATCACATAAGCGAAATGTGAAAACGCATCTAAATTTAGTTTTTACAAAACCCTGTCAGCTCTTTGTTCATCATCTCTCTGTCTGCGATGGAAACACAGACACTACAAAATGTTAATTAGCACCTGTCACAACCATACATCAAGAGTTTTTAAAGCATGAACACATGAATACACACTCAGTCCACTGCAGGATGACTGCCTGGACACTTCACAGCCATAAAAGATCAACCCACACATATGTTCTCAGTCACACAGACGTTTGAAAACATATCAACATCCATGTGCAAAACAATGACAACATGTGATTTCCTCACAGACCAGACAAACAATGGCTGTCCAACAAAATCCAGTCATTATGAAGCTCATAGTTCACGTTTTTGTGCACAAATAAAATAAATATTTATTTTAAAAAGTAAGTAAATGTTAGAATGAGTGAGGATTTGTTCAACAAAAAAGGATTGGATCTCAAATTCTGCTTAAGCACATCATTGCAAAAAAAAAAATAATAATAATAATTAGATATATATAGTTTCTGTAAAATATAGCACAGAAATGATAAATATACTGCAGTCAAAACATGATCAAAACAACAAATAAACTGAAAACATAACCGAAGGACTATCTGTGCGGAAGACATTATTCAGGTACAACAATCAGCTCCTTTATGTAAATAAAGACAAACAACAGCAAACAATAGAAACTTATTACTAACTTAATATGTGGGGGGAAATCAGTCATGGTGACAACAAAGATTTTGGTCAAACTTTATAAAAATACATTTTTTAGAAATGGCTCTGTTTATATGATTGAGTTCAACTATTGGGTACTAATAAATTTCATAATGACTGATGGCTTCAAATCATCAAGCAGCAGAAATCTAAAAGAGAAAGACACCTCTGGATGAAATGAAGTTCATCTATGAACAAAAAAGGGACACATTTGGGTAAAAAACCCATTAAAACATTTTCTTTTTGTTTTTAATGTAAGCTTTGTTTAAACTGTAACATATGCAAATCTGTAAAGTTTCACTGACACAGAAAGTTTGAAATATCAGACTGAAACCAAGCAGAAAACATCTTCAGAATGGTTGGTCTATTAATCATTTGTCCAACATTAGACAGAGTCAGCCAGAACACCAGCAGTGCTGAATGTGTTCCTCAGAGTTTCATATTCTGCTGAAAATACATGCTGTGTCAGTTCTAACATATGTGAACACCTGAAAAACTACATGTCAGGTCAAAAAGTCTTTAGTGATCAGAAAAAAATCCTGACTGAAACAGCAGCACTGATAAAAGCTGCTTGAATTACCTTCAGTGGAGTTTATTTTGACTGTTACCTGAGTATCAATAAGCTTCTTTAATGGTGTTCTTGGTTTATGTATTAGGTGCAGAAATTTATTCCTGTTTACACAAATTTTGTGAGAGTAATTATAATGGTTATTACAGCTGTCACCTACATGATACAAGACAACGAGGATTGTGTTTCCTATCTGCAAGTAATCATCTGACCTGCCAATACAGATATTTGATTACTGCCGCAACATGGTTATAAACACTGTTCACTGACAACAATATAAATTCATTATAATGTATTTATTTGTTGTGAGGCAGAATAACAAAGACTGCGGTGTATGTGATTCTGTTGTCAACAATAAATCTATGGAGCCATCACATTATACAACATTAGCCAATTGGGTTTATTAAATAGTTATAGTTTGGTAAATTGTCCAGCTTGTTACATTAAATATCAGGGATTTTAAACATGTCAGTATAAGGTTAAAAACTAGTAGTACAATTGTCGTACTTCTAGAATCATGTATTTTCTGGGGCAGCAGGTAATTATTTATTATGTACATTTTAATACAATTGTTCTCAAACTTTTCATAAGTAGTGCCTCAGACAAAGCGAGCTCCCGCCCCACAGATCACCCCTTCCCTGACGCATTGTTGTTTAGACTGCTGAAGTGGGAGTGTCAGAAACAGTAGGAGGTTATTAGAGACAGAGGCCAGTTTCAAGGTATTTAGATTTATTTTTGATGTAGTATTTTCATAACAACTGAAGGTAACATAATTGACTGTGGTATAGAATTGAACTATGTACCTGGAAAATACATAATACACCCCCATTTAATGAAAGAAACAAACTCTCGCCTGCATCCTTATCAAGGATCAGAGATCTCTGTTTGAGCTGCTGAATAATACTGATGTCAATTTATTTTTGCAGTAAAGTAAAAAAAAAAACTTCATAAGTCACTTCATCGTTTCTTTTGTCTGCAAAATAGGAATAATCAACAATAAAAATGTAAAAGAGGAAACACACTCACTCACGCGGAGCTCGTGCACTTACACTGGTCGTCCTGTGAGGCTGGTGTGCACGTGCTGCTGGAAGTCTGGGTATTTGGAGGCCAGGTAGGCGAAGTCCGGAGGTTTGTCCTTGTACCTATTCCGAGGATGCATAGACTTATTGAGAGCCATGTGGACGGGCCTGACGTCACAAAAATAAACAAAAACAACATCACAATCACGACAGTGCATAAATAAAATAGAACGGACATGTCATGATGGCATTTTTGTCACAGTGAAAATCAGATTTTAAAGTAGAAGAACAATTATTAAAATCATGATGACCACCCACAGAAAACTGCTGTACGGTAACACAGATAACTTATACCCGACAGGTAAACAAAACCGAAAACAAATCTTCACATTTCAGACCGCAGTATCTCGTGAGACTCAGAGCTACTCTAAGCTAACCCTACCCGATAAAAACTATGTAAAGTTATTTTTCTACCTGCTTATCGGTTCAACAACTTTATCTACTGTTTGATATAGTACCCCTATGGCGCTAAGTCTTTATGAAACAACAGCAGCCTTAAGAAAACGCTACAAATTACCGTGGGTCCAACGTTTTCGACTTTTTGCAACTCTCTTCCTGTACGTCTTACGTCATCGCTCTACGTTATTGCGCGATTACGTGACCCTAATATTTACAATTTTTTTCCTCGGAAAATGTCATTTTTATTTTGTATTTTATTTGAGAACATATCTATTTAAAATATTTCATTCTATCGGTGTAAACCTATCAGTGTTCCACTTTGTACTTTGACCATGTTTATCTTTTATATAAAAATAAAAGTTTAAGTGATCTGAGAAATGTCAGATTACTTTGGGTTTCATACATACAAGTTATACAATTAAGTAAATAAACTCTTACGGCTCTTTAAGGGTAAAAAATCAATTTCAGCAGGAACGCACAAAAAGTGTTATTTTTAAAATACTAGTTGTATCTTTATTTTTATTTAACCTTTATTTCAACATGCAAAACATTAGGAACAGTTTATTTACAATGTTAGCCTGAGACATATCTGCTTGATTATAATTTATAATTCATTATAAAAATGTGATAGTTTAAATACAAGTTTGCTAAAAAAAAAATCAAGAGCTTTCTGAGGCAAAACCTTATTGAAAGTTCTTTCTAATCATAAAACGTAGTTTGATCCAAGTGACATACAATTTTCAACGTCAAAACATTTTTATAACTTTAAACACAATAAATCAGTGTTTACAATGCAAGCTGTAATAAAGTGCAGTTTTAGCATCATCTTTCTTCTTTTCACATGAAACTTTCACATTTATGAGTTTTGTGCATAAATATGTTTATTAAAGTTTCTGATATTCTGATTGAATGACTGTTTTCAGGTCTTATTACCCCTAAACTCTTACATTTTTTGGTGTTTCTCTCATAGTGAAAGGATTCTGTTTAACCTGATTACATCATCTTTAAATGAAATCATCATAAATTTAGCTTTTTTAGTTAGGCAAACTTCTTGTCTTCATTATTAATTTTCTTTAGAATAAAGTTTAGCATGTCACAATTAACGTGAACCAGTTTTTTAAGTAGAAAGCAAAGAAACCTAGATTTGAGCTTTAATTTAATTTTATTCCTCCTTTGTACTCCAGCTTGAACAGAGAGTGATGTCCCAATGTGTGCAGTTTAAACTGTAAACTTCCCATTTTTTAGGGTTAAAACATCTGTTGTTTCCCCAAACTAATCATTACCATGACCAAGATAAAAAAAAATGAGCAGAACACAGAAATGCAGATTTTCTTCTTTTATTATATCGCAAACAATAATGACATCCAGGTATATTGTTAACAGTTTGCTGAGTGAAGAGTGAGACCATAAAGTGGCAATAACATCATGAGCTCTCTTGTTGTGCAGTCTGAAGCCCTCAGATGTGGTTCACAGGCAGCTTACAGAGGACGGGAGGGGGGGGGGACAGAGGCCGGCAAGAAACCACCCACGGACATTTAAGACCTGCCTGTGGGTCATTTCACAGGACCGAACTGCAGCAGCACAGGGATTGCTTTGGACCTGCGAAGGTCTAGGTTTTCTTCTGCAGTTGCATACAAACAGCAGTGTTTAAGAGGTTTTTTTTCTTATTTTACAAGGATTATTACAAAACACACATCAGCCTGACCTCCTTACTTGATTCAAAGCAAGAGAGGGAACACGTTTTTTATTTATATGTTGTGTTCTGGCGTGATCCTGAGCAGACCCACTCATCATTGTGTTGATTTTTCAAGATAGACCAGATTGTACGGATGAAATCTCCATTTTTGGCTTCATCTAGAACATTTAACACACCGGCATCTCCATCGACCAAATTTAACTGATTCTCTCTTACCATAAGTCTTCATGTCAGACATATTAAACAAAGCTTATAGAAGAAAAAAATTAAGCCTTTGAAATGTGGGCACTCATTAAAGGGAGATATCAGTAAAAAGAGAGGATTTCTCTTTTGGGGTGCATCCTAGTCTGCCACAGTCCCAATGAATTTACAGAAGACAGAGGCTGGGAAATCTCCATCAAATAGCATCAAAACACAACAAACCAGCCTGTCTACAAACCAAACAACAGAGCTGTCCGAACTCTAGCTAGCCAACCACCAAAGTCGCTTTATTAGTTTTGGATATACAGTTTCTATGTCAGTCAGAAAACATCACTGCTGACCTCATTCAGCTCTTGGCAAAAAAGGTAACGTGGTACAGTCACTTCATCAAACCAGTCGGTCTGATATAAAGGCTCAGAGCTTTTAGGAGACCCCGTTCCGACAGCTCTGCCTCTGGATGCAGGTCTACATGCAGCGGTGCCACATCAACAGGTCACATAAGGCTCACAGCAGCCGCTAGGCTAGGAGCTTGAGGAGCAGATCACCACATCCAGCACACAGACGAAGAGGAAAGACTCGCCGCAAAGACGGAAGTTGAGACGAGAAGCAGTGGAATTCTTTACTGGAATGATATCAGAAATCAGGCGGGTGGGCGCTTGTATTGTCATCAAACAAAAGCTTCGGTGAAAACAGGGATGTGCAAAATTAATAAATCACGTAGGAGGTGGGATGTTTTCGTTTTCTGTTCTATGAGGTAAAGCAGAATGGTAGTGACCTGGTTCTCCGATTCAGACTGAATGTGAGAGAAAAACACTTAAATAGGCAGGGTGGGGTTTCTGCTTCTGATCAAGGACAACCCTCAAATCTCACAGATAAAACGTGTCACCAAGTTCCTATAATTTTTCCATTCATTCATTCTCTTAACCCACTTTATCAGGAAGTGCATATCTCCTGCAGTCACTGTAAGAGAGACAGGAGACACCCTGGACATGTCCCTAGTCCATCAAACCACACAAAGAGACAACCATTCACACTCCACACCTAGGGGCAAATTTAGAGATGCCAAATAACCTCACATGTATGATTTTGCTGGAGTACACACATGTAAATCCTAAATGTGCACATGGAAACTCCACCCAGAAAGGCTGGGAGGTGATCCTACAACCTTCTAACTGTGCCTCCGTAAAGCATCTGATTCTTTTTTTTTTAAGAATTTAAATTTTTTTTTCTGTCAAAATCATTTAATCCTGCAAAACATATTTAGAAATAAAAGATCTTTGCACATCCCAGATATTAAGCCAGGCTGGGGAAGCGGGGTGAGCTCATTTTGGCTTTGTATCTCTTCCACAGATTAGTTTTAGACATGTTTTGTGGCATAGTGACACAATTTAGCATCAATATTCACACATTTCATGTGACGCGTTTTTCCAATTGGTTATCCTAAAGCGAGCCGCTGACAGCTTCTTGCAAAAAGCCTCACACAGCAGCTTTATTTATAAACTAGACAATTCATCTAAAGCTCAGCTGTGGCTCATCTGCCACAGAGAAACAAAACAAAATATGAAGTACAAAGCTGTTCGAGCCCACCCAGGTCCAAGGACGACAGTATGAAACATTTGTATTTACAGCCATTAAAATATAACCTAGTTCCACATAAAGAGAAATGGTATGCACACTCGAGAAGTGATGTTATAAAGCTACAGATTATGTCGATAATGAAGCCCCACAGACGTCTCATATGCTTTTCCTGCCTTTGTCTCTCAAACGTGTCACCAAGCTAGGCACCGACAGACTACGACAGTGAAGGAGCAGGAATAACATAGAAAAAAAGAAGAAAAAAAAATCCTAAATAAAAAAATAAACAAAAATAAATTTTACACATAAAGACACTGTCATTTCTTAAATTATCAGTTTTTTGTTGTTTTTTTAGTGCCCTACGTTTCACACCCAGTCAAAAACATCTGCCTTCAGGTTGGTTGGTAAGGCTGTGGGACAGACGCTCAGCCCAGTGTTAAACCTATGGTACTTCTAGACAAACGTTATGTAAATTTACAGTATACAATTTTGGATTACCATGCAAGAATACTTTTTTTGTCGTGTGTAACATTTATTAGCTCAATCTACATCCAGGAATAATTTACAAAGGAGGACAAAAAAAATTATTGGACCAGAGAGCGCAGAGGGTAAATTATGGTGGCAAGTGCAGCTGAAGGAGATGACGATGTGCGGGGTGAGTTTTAGGTTAGGTGATTGGGTGAGATGGGGATTAGGATGAAAGGAGAGGTGGGGAAAGAGGGAGGGTGGGATCCAGAAGAGCGTCTGGGTAAAATCGGGGTGGTGGTCCAATCTTCCAAGGTCCAAATCAGCGACACTCCCATACTTTTACTGTTTGATCTACGCTCCCGGTGACCACGAAGGGAGCAGACTTGTGGAAATCTGCAGTGGGAAAAAATAAGAAAAATTAAATCTTCAAGAGGAGAATGAAAACTATTAACCTGTCCGATCAGATCAGGGATTGAGTCCTATGCTTACCCAGAGAGGTAACAAAGTGTTCGTGGGCACTCAGAGTTTTCATGCAGCGCTTGTTCTTGTAGTCCCAGATCCTTAAGGTCTTATCATCTGCACAGGTCACAATAAACTTGCCTCCGGGGTGGAAGAGGATGCCACGCACCCAGTTGTCGTGTCCAACCTGAGAGACAGAAAAATCACAGATGAATTTACGAAGCAAAACATTTTCCTTATACTAACCATTTTCTTAAAGCACAAATAAACATAAGTAGATTATGAAAGTCATTATAACAAGGATGTTTATTTTTACCAGTGTCATAAGGCACAAGCCAATGCTAACGTCCCACATCTTGACAGTTTTGTCTCTTGATCCAGACAGCAGGAAAGGTCCAGGTTTACCACTCTTCTTGGTCTGGTCAGGTACAAAATACAGGAAAAAAATGCAAAAAATATTAGTCATATCCATATCATTCAGTGATATATTTTATGTTCAGACAACACCAGATGGAAGGGGAACATTAAATAATCTCAAAAACACACAAAAAAATCTAATCTTCATGTATAATACTATCCCTAATTTCATATTTGTTTCAGAACATTTCAGCCCTTGTGGTGTACACTCTGGTGAGGAAATGGATTACTCAGGGACACACATGTGGCTGTGGAGCTAAGTGTTTTTCTCCTCTGACTCTAGTGTAAAACAACAACAATAAAAAACCAAAACAACTACTGTTACTGTCACCTCTCTGGTGGGGAAGGAGCCTGAGCTGGTGTGTGAGGTTGAGAGGTTCCGACTAGATATAGTTGGACTCA
>JARVGW010000624.1:11235784-11245845 GCA_031762495.1 Anablepsoides rubrolineatus | reverse complement strand
GGATGAGCTGGCCCAAGTGGCTGGGGAGAGGGAAGTCTGGGTTTCCCTGCTTAGGCTGCTGCCCCCGCGACCCGATCTCGGATAAGCGGCAGAAAATGGATGGATGGAACTACTGTTATTTATAGGCTTCGCTACGTGTGAAATACCGCAGTAAGGAGGGGTAAATTATGATGATTTATCCCCACGCTGCAGGTATTGATTTTTACCTGCCCAATAAGTCTGACTCACTAAAACACAGGCAGGTTTAGCAGAACATTAATAATTAGGGAAGCTGTACTCCTTTGATTTGGTTTGTTGACTTGTTATCACAACATTTAAATTGCAAAGCATTTTATAGATTCCCCATCAAACTTTAATGAGTTTTATGTTAGCATAAGAGAGAACACATGACATATTTTAAGGCCAACATTTGCATGTTTTAAACTGTTTTAACTCAAACACCAGTTACCAAACTACTTTTAAAAAAAATGACATGTTGACTTGTTTTCATCTGTGTGCTGGTTCTGGTAAACTTGGGTCTTAAAAAATTATTTTTGAGTTTAAGCAGATCCACTTGAAGCATGAACAGTAAAATCATTCCTGTCCACAAAGGTTTCATGTTTGAAACAAGTAAAATGTAATTTGAATACCAACTGTGCCTCTTTAAATAAATTCTAAGTGGATGTTTTATCACCTTATGTGCTCTCCGTGAATAAAACCTTTAGTGATAGCTACGCTCATGGTTGACCAAAATAAAACTGCGTTTAAATTTACACCAAAAATCAAGCTTCTGTGCAAGAGAGCACATGTTGGACTAGGACAACTGCTGCAAGCAAAAACAATCTATTTTAATCTGTCAAGGCTTTAATTGTACACACTGGAGATCACAAGGCATCAGGGAGAGGAGGGGGCTCTGATCTGACTGTAGACCATGTGCTAATTCAGTCTGTTTATCTACACACACTGATCATTTCCAGCTGTTGGGTTTACGTGGCTGTCAGTCTGAGCGGTGACGTATGAGATCGACTGACATGTCAGCACACGTGGAGAGAAGATCATCTGACAGAGCAAGACGTTAAAACATTACAGCATCAACTTTGTCTGGAGACAAAACCACCAAACATTTGCTTTAATTCAAGGAAGACCATCTATTTAATGAAAGAGTGACAGCAATAAAAATTACCTGACAGCTCTGCATGTTTACAGGTCAACAATCATCTCTTTTAGTGAAGATGTGTTTCTTACTGAACCGCTTGGTTACAGCCGACAGTAAATTATGACGCTTAAATTTGATTTTGTTCTAGTTTCTTATCTTTTCATGGTTATTTAGATGAAACAGCACCTGATGATCAGTTACCAAACAGACGTCAGCAAATACAACGTGAGCCGAGTTCTGCCCGCAGACAGAAAACACCACAGCGCCACTTCAGTACACAGAAACCTTAGATACCAGGGGTGGGGCTCTATAGGCACCTCACAGTTCAACGTTTACCTTCCCCCCTCATCAGCTACACTATAAAAAATTAAAACCAGTTCTTTACCTCAGAGCCTGTGGCGTCTAGGATGGTGGGATAGGCGCTCTCCGGTGCCCAGGAGATACACTCCACCACGTGTTCGTGCTCCCGCAGCTCAGCCTTGCATTCTTTGGTGGCCACAACCCAAACGCGGACCGTTTGGTCGTTGGAGGAGCTGGCGATCAGCGTACCGTCCTGGTTGGGTCGCACCATGCGGACCCACTCCCTGTGACCTGTGAAGGTCTTCACGCAGTAGCTAATGGACAAGAAATTATATTATTGTATCAAAGTGGTTCAAAACAAAACGGGTACAGAAAAAATGACTAGTATTTAAAAAAGGTTTGCTTTTTCGTACCCAGTTGCGACTTCCCACATTTTTATAGTTTTGTCCCTCGAAGCTGAAACAATGTGATCTCCGTTGGGCATGATGGCTACAGATGAAACATTGTGGTCATGTCCTGCAAAATAAAAACACAAAACTTAGTAAGAGTCAGACCTTAAACAAAAAAAAATTGAAACTAGTGATTCAATCCTTTTTATTTCTTCAAATGGTCACAAAAAATTGTCCATTAAATCTGCTCTTCCACAATTTTACACGTTGTCAGCATCCAAAAGAAAAAAAGATGATTGGCTCATTAAAACCACGCCAATTAAACAGACAAAACAAGGAGAGAATGTGCAGGAGCTCATTTCGTTTCACTCAGAATAAGAGATGCCCAATTACCAAGACACTGGGCCACATTTAAGCTGCTAAACAGATGAAGACAACAGAGATGAGACCCTGAAAGGCCAGATTAGCTGCGTGCATGTGTCTGTGCACCTACACATGCCATGAGAGAGTAAAAATGGGTGGCGGCTGCACAAAGAAGAGGCTTTTTTAAACTGCTGTCCAAATCAGTGATAATCTACTTCAGTTGGCATTCACAATGTCTTTAATATGGGGAAAAAAAGAGCTTTGGGTTTTAAAACAAAGAAAGTTTGAACAAATAAATTATTTATTTGGGAGGTGAAAAAAGGAATGGAGGATACTCCACAGGAGGCTCAGTGAAGATGACTCATCTGTTTGAGGAAATGTGGCTGCTGCTCATACAATCCTTTCCAATAAATAAATAAATAAATAAGACTGGCTACCAGTGAAATCTGCTGCTTGCTTCTATAAAATACAAGATTTGCAACACTTGCATAAATTTCAAAAACGCCATGACAACTTCTGTCTGGTATGCTCTTTTTTTTTCATTAATATTCAGTTATGTGTGCTTCACAGATTAATTCAGTGGGGTCAAGGTTCTGCCTTTTTTATTTAGCAATTAGGGCGTTAAAAAGGTGGATTATGCTCCAAGGATCCTTCCTCAGAGGCAATTTTATGGTCTAAAGATGTATTCAGATGTTAGGGCACAAATAAATTGAAAATACTGCCATATCTAATATATTTATATATATTTTTTATATATATAAAAAAACTGAATCCACATAGATGCATTCAGACGTGATTGTTTAGGTACTGAAAACCATGCTGTTGTCAGAGCTCTGAATTGGAGCCTGATTACAAGTGACAACAAACATTGTTTGCAGCACCTGAGCCTGGTGCAGAAGTCAAACAGGATTTAGACAGCAGTGATCTGCAAACAATAACAGCGCGTGCACGAGTGCAGCCCTAGACGTTGACTGCTTTATCCTCCTACCATGCATGGTCCTGATGCACTCGAAGCCCTGAAAGTCCCACAGTTTGATAGTCATGTCAGCGGAGCAGGACGCCAGCAGTTTGCCGGACTGGTCGAATGAGATGTCCTGCACTGAATCTGTGTGGCCTTTCAGTGTGCGCTCAAAGTCTCCCGTCTCATAGTCCCACACCTGAACAGAACAGGACATTCTTTCATTACTTATCACAGCATTTGCAAAGATTACTGACACACAAAACGAAGTCTGCTGCACTGAGAAACACATTAGCTCTTCATTTTTACCAGCAACTGTATTCTCTGAGCAGAGTTACATAGAGACATCATAACTGTAATTAAACAAGAAAATATTAAAATATATTTTAATTAAATCCAGCGTTTACTTACTTTACTTTGCAGACAGTATGTAACCCCTGCACTTTATGTTAAAGAAATTGCAATAAAGTACAGTTCTCAAGCAAATTTAATGAATAAATCCCCCCAAAAAACAATTTATTGTGCTAAGTTTGGCACTGCCAGTTGGGGGTGTAGACAGAATATGGTGTGAACAGCAGCCTGCCTGATTCTTTAGCCTGAGAAAGCTGTTGCGTCTGTGGCTTTTGAGCAGACAGACGGTTTGTCACACAAGGATAAACCCTCCTTGGTTCATCTCTTGGGGTGTGGGGGATTTTGACCAGACGGTGAGAGGAGACCTCCACCTTTTCCTCCCCCATCCTTGCAGTTCTTTTGCATTTGCTCCAAATAAAGTGACTGACGGCCTTGAAGTGTAAACATATTACCCTATTTTTTACTAAACTGTTCACATATTTTATGTTATGATGTCCACCATTTTTATGACTATAAATGGCTGAACACAGCTTCTGTATTTTCCTTCTTTTAAAGTCCAGACTGAGTAAAGTTCATGTTATGTCTGACTGCTCCACACATATGAGAGCTGGTCATTTGCATTCTGTCCACAGCAGTAAAAAGAGTTTACAAATGCAAATCAATGGAGATTTATTTCCATTTAGTTAAAATTGACAATACCACAATATCGCTGACACATCTGAAAGTTCACCTGCACCTACCCCAGTTTGCACTTTTAATTCTATTACTATGTGTTACAGTTTAAAGAAGGTAATAACACTATTGACTTCAGTGCACAAATCTCTTTTTTTCTAAAGAAATGAAAAGTGACACAAACCAGAATTGGTACCGTTAACCTAAAAAGACCAAATGTTTGGCAAGTTTTATAAAAGACATGACCAACAGCGGTGTACTTCGATACAAGGAATAAGACTATGGAATAATCTGGAGAGCGTCAAAAATGCCAGATCAATGTTTATATTTAAGTGAATGATAAAAGTCACTTTGTTAAAGAAATATGAAACATAATGTGTATTCATACGAAATGTTGTTTGTAAATTATTATTGTTTAAAATTTTAATTTTGGGAAGAAAAAGGCGCAGATACTATAAGATTTTTTTCTTCTTTCTGCCGCCTTTCATTTTATTTGTGATTTGTATTTTTTTATTGTATATAAATTTATTTTATTTTAAAATAAATGAATAAAGTATTATAAAAAAAATAAAATAATTAAATAATAATTAAAAAAAAAAAACATCAGGAGGATTCTTATTTTAAATTTAAGCCCAACAGTATTGCACGAAATGAGGAAAACCTGGGATGTGCCATAACTGTGCCTAATGTTGCAATGATGAGATGACTTCTGATAAATGAACAAATACTTAAGTAGGAAGTGTTAATGCCTTTCTACTCTGGATTCAGAGAAAAACAACAATACATAATTTCCATTCCAACATGACAGTTTTAAACATTTAAAAAAAGGCAAAAAGACCCAGCAGATGTATTAGCATTGAAACTACAACATGGATTCCTAATGATTTTAAACACTTTCCAATGCTTCAAATATTGATAACCGCCCCTTTCTATAAGGTTATTTTACTTAAATGTTTATTTTCACGAGCTCCATTTGACTGGTTAAATACTTAAAGCTGCTGTTTGATTGACAAAACGCATAAATGCAAACATTTGAGCCAAACATTATTTGCAGTTCACACAGTTTTTTGTGATATGCCTATCGCACTACTGCAGTATTGAAAACTTTACAATATTTGCAAAAATAAAAATATTGCAATATATTTTGAACGGTCACAAATAAAATTTCTAATGAATATTGTTAGAATATAATAATGCAAAAACATTTCCAAAACTCACCTAATCCTCCATTGAAAAAATCAATTAGATCTAGATTTGCTTTTAGATTTTTTTTTACAAGGAATAATGAGTTAGAATGCTGATTTTTTTGTTACCTTAGGAAAAAATATTATTCAGCTGTTTTTTCCTTTTAAATGTCTACACCGACTGGCTCATAAACAGGAGTGTGTTATTAACAGACACTTTCATTTTGGTTGTCAAACATAATGGCCTGAATAGAAAAAAATATACATCCTCCATAAAAGCCAACAAGCTTTTCAGTCTGTGCTTCTGTGTAAATAGCTCAAGGGTTAGTTTTTGTTTAAAATTTAATAGAGCTTTAAGGGGGGAAAGTAGGACAGTGAGGGGGTCAGGCTGGGCCACATAGAGAAAAGGTAACCAAAAAAAAACCTGAGCAGAAAAAAAGGGCTGAATTTTTAAATCTGAGTCAAGGCCCGACTGCTCCGGAGGGATGAACGGCTGATGGAGGGTTGTCATGGTGGGGCTGTTAACACTTTAAGTGGAAGATAAATGAGGCAGGATGCTAGGAGGTGGGGGACTACGCCAAAAACTAGGAGAGGAGTCCCTGCTGTGTGGGTGTAGCCAAGTAGGAAATGTACAAGTGTCTGTCATTGTCTCATGAATAAAAGATGTATAACAAACAGCTCAGCAGAGTATTGGCATTGTGCGGTCAGGCGGGGGAAAGATGCTGCTGCAAAGATAGTCCAGAAGCAGACAATGGAGTTTATATATGAAATGTAGAGAGAAGACAGGGAGAGATGTATTTGTGTAATCCAGGCTGGATCTAAACCAACACAGATGGAAGGCTGGAGGAGTCTAAGATATTAAGAAAACCGATCAGGAATATTTAACAGTGACCAAAAAGCTTTGTGTGACAGAGCTATCAAGTTAGCAAGGAAGTAAAAAGACATTTTCTTCTCTTGTTTTGCATTTTAAGTTCATCTGGGGTAGATGTTAAAAAAAAATCAACTCCAGACTAACAGTAATTATGAGTTTTGATCACCTTGTTATACCAATGCATATCTATGAGGAAGTTGCAAAATAAAACAAATGTTTACAAGCTTCCTGAAGCCATGCTGTATAAACAGAATAATGTGAAAATGTCAGCTTTATCACAAACATCGTACAGAAAAACATTAGCATACCAAGTCTTACTCATACAGAGGCACAGCTGTGCAAGCTGGGAAAGGAAAAACGTCTGAAGAGCAGATTGGATGCAAATATGTGAAAGTTGTAGCTAACTGACTCAACATTGTTTATCGTTAACACCTCTGCTTTCATCAATACCACTGCTATAAATTTGATTTAGGATTTGGCTCACAGAAATGACAAAAATCGACTTTCTTTAACTGTGTTTCAATGTTAAAATGTAAACAAATGTCTCATACTTGTCGGCAACAATGTTGATTTCACTCTTTACAAATTAGGTGGTAGACTTTTGGTAGTGGACGAGTATTCAATGGTTATTTTTATCAAAGTTGATGCCCATAAAATTTTCAAAACATTGAAAAATTGTGCATCTTGAAAGCTATTATGACTTTATATTGGGAAAAAAAATCTGTTTTTGCATAAGATGCTTTGAACTTCTTTAAAAAAGGAGGTAAAATAACTTCATTCATCTGCATATAAGCCTTCCTTCAATACAAAAACTTCTGTCTAAGCATCACCTCTGGCCTCCAGCAGGACTGACCTTTATTGTTGCATCCTCAGAGGCCGACACCATGACGCTGAAGACCGGGTGGAAGATGACGCGGGTGATCGGACTGCGGTGGCCACTCAGCGCATACCTTTCTGGGGGGCGGGGGATCCACTCTTTGGGGTCACGCTTTTGACTTACAGGCCCACCCAGGGTGATTTCGTCTTTAGCTTCATTCAGTTTCGATTCAAGTTCCATCACCTGTCCAGATGTACACGCTGCAGGTTAATCATCTGTTTGTAAACTCAAATATCACCCGCCAACTGTTGAGCCTGATTTTGAAACTAAAATCATTTTATGTTGAGAAATGATGGAGTTGCAGCTAGATGTCACGTTCAGAGTGACTCTCCATTACGACCACATTAAATTAAAGCTCAACAGTTGTAAAATTAACTCAGTTATATAAACACCATTGTTCTCTCTCCTTTGGGCGATAATTACACAAAGGAGGAGAAGCTAAACATTCATGAGACAAACTTTTATGATCATTATGAGTGCTAGTTTTTAAAAGTTGGGTCTGATTTTTCAGCACTTATGTCACAAGACTGTAATCCCCACAAGCATTTCTTTTTAAAAGAAAAACACCCCACAAACCTTCTTTTGTAATCTGATGACTGAAGTCCATTTTTTTTCCAAAAGACCTGCATACTTCTTATCCAGTTCTTCATTCTGCAGAGAAACAAGAGGATATCAGACAAAGAAAAGCCAATCAGAGTCAAGGGGCTCAGAGTAATCAGTGGGGGCTGAGGAATGAAGGGACGGCATGCTGAGGTCTGCGGCTATAGTAAGAAAGAACATAGACTTATTTACACGCCGCACACATGCAAAGGCTGGCTGCCAACCTAATGTACAACACACACAGACGCATACTTTTACACACAAACACACACATCCTAGTCCTAATCCTTCTCACACGAGCTAATCTCTTGCAGAAAGCCTTAGGCAGCTTACTGCCACACAGCCGGTACAGACCAGGCAGCCGAGGTGGAAGTTAACTTGTGGCGTTCCTGGCAGACACCAGTCTGATTGCTCCTGCAGGTTAATACCATGAGCTGGTCACTATGTTTTACATAATAGAGATGGCACGGACACTTGCTTTCTTGCTGCCAGGCTTTATTTTTGTTTACTAATAAACCCTATTGCTCAATTGTCTTAACTGTTGTTGGAGGCTAAGAAAATACAAAGTAATATGAATAATGGAAATAGTTTTTGCCTTTAGATAATAAGGCCACAAACTCATTAAAAGCTGGATCTGACCAGAATGTGGTTGCAAGAGATTGTAAAAAAATAAAACAGGAAATTTCAGTTAAAGTCTCTCTGAACTTTGAGTGATTGCGACTAAGCAACTACTGGGCTGTGAAAGGGACCAGAGTTGGCTAAGGTTTTCAATTTACAGCTTATTTTTGTGTGCACAGCTTGCAAAACTGTATTCTAGGTTATTTCATAGCCTATTTCTGCTCCCATCGTGCTCACTTTGGCCCACTTTGTACCCACCTTGGCAGCTGCCTCCCCACATTTATGAGTTCATCTACTGGAGTAAGATTTATAAAACAGGTTTTTAAATAAATATTTATAATCGGCATGGTTAAACCTGGATATTCAGGGATGTAGCCTCAGATGTTTTATGTCATGTAATGTCAAAATATAGTTTTAAAATTTACAGTAACCAAATTAAAATGGGTTTGAGGTGCGTTTAAGAGCCATGTGAGTAGCTTGAGAAATAAAAAAATTAAAAATAAAACATTTCTTACAAAGATTTCTTGAACCCATCTACAACTTATGCGATACCCAGGAAATTGAGAAAGGCAAACATAGTTCAACTCATCGCCAGAATGCGCTACAAAGAAGGTCTTGAACCACAACTTCTGACAAACATACGTGCTTTTTTGTAATTTTCTTGCAACAGTTTAGGTCCATTGTGTGTATTCATGCCTCCAGGCCACTACAGACTATCAAAGCATCAAAAACCCACATTGACAGACAGATATGGTTTTCAGTGAGGGAGAAAATAAGCACAGTCCTCCCATTTCACGGTTACACCCTCAGCCTATGCTGGAAACAAAGCAGACATCCTCAAGGTGTGGAGCGTTTCCAGCAACACCAGTGCCATTTATCACACTTCTTAATGGCAAAATGTGATTCCTCAGACTTTTGTGACGTGTGTGTGTGTGTGTGTATATATATATATATATATATATATATATAAAATGAGAACAAGAAACGCAGTTTCGACAAGTCTGCTGTCATCTAATCTGCCATCTGTCTAATCGCCAACACATACAAAGACACATATAAAACCACAAATGGCAGACTTTGTACAGTCTGCCAGGCTCTAGTGGCAATAAAATATGAACATGTGTGTTTGTCTGTGCATGCAGGTATGTTCATTTACTTTCCTAAAGGAAGGGGGGGGGGGGGGGGGGATCGAGCACGACTATTAATTATTCCAACTAGTCTGAAGAGGCACTTGAAACTGCTGCTTAAATAGCCACAAAGGGCCAAGGTGAAGAGCATTTAATTTACGCTGACAGAATCCAACCACATCTAACAAAACAATAAAAAGAATAGACGATAGCTGCATAAAATGGGAGCTAAAAATGCAGCTGGTTGTTTGGCATGATTTGAACAAAGTGTGTATGTGGCTGAGTGTGAAAACTGGGTTCACCGATCCCCCTGTGCCATTCATCTATTATTCAGCCTGCTTCCAAAGAGCTGCCACATGGAGAACGACTGGGAGAGGAATGGATGGAGACACCGCGGCAGGGTGTCACATGAACACATGGGGGAAAAAAGCAAAGGTGATCTAGAAAGTAAAGAGTGAAAGAGATGAGCCTATGATGAAAAGAAGTTGTAAACACCAGTGAAATACTGGAGTCTAGAAAAAAAATCAAAGTAGGCAATAAAATAGGGGTGTCCCGATACAACTTTTTCACTTCCGATATTATTCCGATATTGCAACTTTGAGAAATGGCCGATACC
>JARVGW010000624.1:11178667-11218591 GCA_031762495.1 Anablepsoides rubrolineatus | reverse complement strand
TCAATTAATCGTTAGTCGATCGATAAGATCAATCAACTTTAGATTAATCCATTAATCGATAACTTGCATCCCTACTTGCAACATGCACAAAAAAGGTAAGATCTGTGCAAGTTTATTGTCAAAAAGATGACAGCATAACTTAAAGTTTTATTCAACTTGTCTGTTGAAAATTCCTGCATTTTTGTCATTTATTTTGATGTTAGAAAAAATTACAATGTCATTTTCTCCCTAATATCATGCAGGCCTATTTTACACTGCCATTAATTTCTCATTACACAGCTACTTTTGCAGAAATGTTATATTATTTCTATAAATGCCCTAGGCTGCACCAGAATTTATACAGCTAGCTGCTGTTGTCACTATTTACTCCAAAAACCTGTAAAAAACAAAATAACTTTGTAAATTGAAATTACAGTAGCTTTAATCTCATCTATCCAGTCAGAATTACCAATAAACACTATTTATCTCTACTGAGATGTTTTAAAAAGCTATCTGCAACAGGTAAGATATTAACTGTTCATAGACTTTCCACAGAACCCCACACTTTAAGTTGTTGTTGGAAAGACCATATAGCTCTACCAGGTCATTTCAAGTAAGTGACAAAATAAAACAGAAATATTCTTACCTGAGAGGAAAAGCCTTTGTTTTTAAAGCTGGTTTTAAACATTAAAAGAATCAGATCTAAATAACTCATCATTCTCTATGATCAGAAGTTAAGATTTAAAGGTGTGGCTCAGAACACAAAAGCATTCAGGCGCTAGGAAGGGTGATGGCAAAACATCACAAGGAAAAAATCAGAAAAAAAAAATCAGACAGACAAGACTCTTCCTAGAAATAGCTCTCTCCTCCGATGTGCTCCACCCAGATTTTCAAACAGAGAGCCAACACACCCTGCGTGCAGCGCGGACAGCATGCAGAGAGGATGGTCGCTTCAGCTGAGCATCCAGCGATCAGCAGCCGAGGAAACACGCACATATTTACGGGACAAGTCACCGGGCGGACAACCTAATGTTTTAATTACAAAAAACATCTTCACGATGCAGAACAGATGACTGTCAACACCCCAACCCACCCCAAACACAAGCAGCAGCAGAGCAACATACAAACTGTCAAATGTTAACACGTCACTGTTTATAACCATTAGGCTAACACCAGCTGAACAGATTTTTTTTCTTACAAGATCGCATAAAAGGTTGGCATCGACCATAACGCCACAGAAAAACGTCCTGCTTATCCACGACACGAAAGGCTCTCAAGCGAGGTGACACGGAATAAAGTAGAACACCGAAATGTTTACTATAACCGGTCAACCTGACGCCAGCACAAGCCAGTGTTGTGTCGAAAAAAGCACCTCCATGAGTCGTGGCATCTGAAGGCAGCTTAATAATAATAATAAGGGGGTATCGAACGTCACAAGCAGACTCCCCCCCCCACTATCATTAAAATACAATTATCTAGTTATTTTATCTGACAGGCTAGGTTCACAGGACGTAGACCGTTACTTAAAAAATAAGCTGTTTTTAGCAAAGTGAAGCGATGACTTGTCAGGGCACGAGAGTATCTGAAAGCCTGGTAAACTGGTAACATAATTACATTATTTTAATGTCCTTTAAGGGTACAAAATTGATATAGGTTTGCCTGCAATTACTTTTACTTGATTTTTAGGGAATTCAAGTGCCCAAATACACACTTCCCGTGCCCTTTAAGGCAGGGTTGCCGTTTTCGGCACAACACCGATAGAAAGTTAGCCTCTTCGCTGATTATTCACACTACACGCGATAATATTAACTCAAGTTCGCTTAGCCATGTTAAACACACAGGACATATTTATTTATTCTACGCGAACAAGACTGTTTATCTAAATACAGAGATAAAGTCCGCTGACAGGATACCTGCTGCTCCAGTCCAAGCGGCCTGTCCGCCATTTTGAGGCATAAAAAAGGGAGGTGGAAAAAAAATTACAGCCACATCGTCATTTTTCCCCACCTAACGCCGGATTCCTTCCACCGCAGCCGGCTTCACACTCGAGAAACTCACCCTTTGGTTTCTGTCCACGGATATCCTCAGCAGCCTCTAGCGACAACACGACCGGCAGGGCGTGAGATTTCCGCTCCGAACTCCGATCTTGTGATGTGGAGGTAAACTGTGTCCGTCTTGTCTCTCTCTCTCCAGTCAGCTCAGCTTTGCTTGTTTTTTTTTTTTTTCTCTCGCCACCGCAGTCGCCTTCACGAGGGCACGCGTTCTCGCGTTCACTGCTCAACGGGAGCGCGCACGTCCTTGACAAAATAAAACATGAAAAAATAAAACATTTTATATTATTTTCTGTTAACTCTTACTTTGCCGCTCTTTAGTTTTACATTTTGATTTGATTTAGAGATTGCAAAACAAATGAATAAAATTAAGTAGCATTTTATAATACTTTTGTATAGGAAGAAAAATACTTTTAAATCATAGTTTTTGTTTACTTTTAACCCATTTCTCATCTTTTTAATAAATAGATATGTACATTTTTTGTTTGACATATGAAAGAAAATGTTTTCTGCTACATGCTAGATTTTGCACATTTTGTAAAATGTTATGATTATTTTAAACTTTAATAAAATTGACTTAAAATGATTTACCCCTTCCACCATTACCTGGCAGTATTGGTTACCCATTATATATTCACACTAGTAAACATACATATGTTACATTTTATCTAGAAAAACAAATTCTCAATCTGCTATAATAAAATCTTTAATATATACCATCTAGTTTGTATTTTTTATATATATTTGGAAATTAGATTGATGTTAATCCTGATCTGAACACTTGTTCACTTATATATAAAAGAACAACCATTTTTTTTATTTTTCAGTATTTTTATTTGATTCATTTTAATATAAAAGAATAGACCAAAACAAAATAATTAGTATGTAAAAAGCATCACACAAACACCAAGCACACTATTATGGGTGGGGGGCTGATTTTAACCACTAGACATAGAAAAAGCTTGTGTGCATATTCATTAGTGTGTCACACATAGACAAAAAACATCTGAGTAAAATGCATATTTGAGGATTAATTTTAGATTTGTGTGTACCCAAAACATTGCATTCTGGCAGGGTGTTGTGAAATGTCAACTTTAGGTTAATGTTTATATTATTAGCTCCTGTTTATCCTATTTCACTATAAACTTGAGCAATGTTGACTTAATTTCCATTAAAGTCAGTTTTATCTTTCTGTAAAGTTTTATTTTCTTTAAGAAAACAAAAATTATTCAGCTGCTACAACTTCTAAAGTAATCCTAAACATTTTATATATTTGTTTTAATAAAAGAAAATCAATTTGTGCAACTAAATTTTCCTTTAACATAAAGGTTTGTGGCTCCCTCATGTGGCCACTGCCAGTATTACAGCAAATAACATGAACCAAGTCCAACAAACTAATTCTGATACAAGACACAGGATAGGACAGAACCAGGAGGGAAACCTCAGTTTTAAATCCTGTTAATGGTTTACCCATCATCACCCAAATGTCATTCAAAAGCATAAACAGGAATACACACATCTCTGTGCAACTGATGGGACACATCTTAAAAGGAGATCATTGCAGCAGGCCCTTATCACTCAGTCTTCAGAGGCCTAACATTCTTATTCTCTCCTAGTTTCAGGTCACTATGAGGTCCATCGTCTATGTCTTGTGCTAAGTAAAAGAAAATATATTTTTATAAAAATTAGCTCCAGCACCATCTCTCTATTGCTTTTAATCACATACATCTCAACACACGATAACAATTAAATTACCATGGAGGGGTAATACATTGCATGTATACGTACAAACATTTGTCTGTTCTATTCTTTTGGAGAACATCATAATGAAACAGCCCTGTTTTTTTTTTGTACACTTCTGGTGATGCCATGCACAAGAGAAAGAAAGTGCAGTACATCTGCTCGCTCCTGGCCACGTTTTTTTAAACGTCTGATACTCGTGAAACAAACAAGAACAAAAACAACACACCCAGCTGTGAGAAAACTCTTCCCACTTCCCAACAAAGCTGTAAGAAGAGGTTCATTTTAGTACCGAACTTCAAAACAGAAGGTTTAACATTGGTGGGCCATGAATGTTTTAAGAAAATAGGCATTGTTGATTTTACAGCTTTAATTTGTATAAAATATTCAAAAAGCAAATATTTGACTCGATTCAGACTACGCATCAGCAGAAACAGCAACAGATTTTCTGTCAGACTACATGAAGACACACACACACATTTTCTGTCAGAATGTAAAAATAGAAAATTGAACACAGCTAGTTTTAAATATACGCTTAGCAGAAAAAGTAAAGAAATGTGTTTGTTTTATTATTGTACTGTTTTTGGCAATAAATCTCATTGTTGGAATGTTTATTTCCTCTTAAATAAAGCCACATTTGTTGGTAAAATATATTTATGGTTTGCATGATCTCTACTCTTCAAACATGATTATTCTGTTATTGACTCTTGTTTGGTGTTGTTTACTGGACTGGATGATTAAAATCTGGAAAAAAAAAAAAGACAATTTAAGATTTTATTCACTGAACAAACAGGGGGCATGTGGAAGAACCATACGCAGCCACATCAGTCTGACACCACCTCCTCATGCTGATGGTTACAGGTCACGCACCTGATTGACACCTGGGGCATCTGAAGCTCAATAAAAGAGTCAATAAAAGAATAAGCTCCTTAGCAGTATTTGGAGATTTAGCCAGTTTTCATGGGCACAACCCACAAGTACATTTCCCTTCCAAATGTGACTCCATTTATGAATAAACCGGCTTTCCAACTGAATAAGATTTAATGCCAAAAAGCAACAACTAAATAATCAGCCAAACACAAATTCCCTCACTTTTTGCGCTCATAATTAGATAAATGTACTGTTTAAAGTGGACGTATTTTAAATCCCCCCCCCCCCCCCCCTTCCCCTTTTATTCACATCAAGTACTTGTCTAGATCCATTAGAGATTTATATATCTTCTAAACATTTTCTATAAAACAGACATGGCTTAAATTAACTGATCAATAAGCTTTTTTTTTCCTCTGCACTTTTATAAAAATCAACTCACCTAAAGAAAAGGAAAAAAAAGGAATAAAATTCAAATGATTGTTTTGTCTGACCCCTCTGGGGATGTGGCCAAACAAGTGACGGAACATTTCAGCTCCTGAGCCATCAGAGACGGATGAAGATAGAAATTACATTCTGAAGCCCAAGCTTGAAAACGTTGATAGTGACTGACTTTATTATGGTTTTAGTGCACAGTAGAAAGACCCTGTTCTCGGACAGGGACGGTGCCGTTAAGCATCTGAAGCACCTTTGACAGATCAGGCGGTCTTCCAAGGCTCTTTAGGCAGTAGTGGGGTGAAACGTGGTCCTGGGATGACACTGCTGAGGGCGGAGAAGAAGCTTGGTTTGGAGATGATCGAGTGAATAAGGCTCTGGTTCATAAAATCATGGTCGTTCTTGGTCTCGTTTCCTCGGCTGCTTTTCTTCTTTCAAATAATCAGACTTTTAAGCAGCAAACCTGTTCACAACACCAAGTTCTTGAGCCCAGGAGGATTCAGATTGCATGTAACTGATTCTTTTTTTTGTGTCATTTCCGCTTCTACCTTGTAGGAAACTCCTGCTCTGATGTCATTTTCTCTTACAGTCCAGTTCGTCTCTGACCCCACCCTCCCCCAGTTTATTTCAAAGCTGATTTACTTGGTTTTTTAGGTCCACAGGCTCCAGGCTGTTGCATTTCAGCCTCTATCTGTCCCATTTTTTAAGCATCAAGTTTCTTTGTTGAGGCTTTTTTAAAATTTTTTATTAATCAACAGGGATTTTGTCTTCTAGTTCGAGTGGGCTCTGCTCGGCGAGCTCCTCGCTCTTCCCCAGCTCCTGCAGCTGCTGCCGCCTCTGCACCTCGGCCTTCAGGTTCTCCAGATCCTTTTGGCTGAAAAAGACAAAGATTGAGAGGTTGTAATAAATTGTCTCAAAGCTTTTAGTAAAAACATATTAAAATCCACACTTAATACTTGAGTGTCATCCAGTTCAGTCCATTTCAAACATATTGAGCTCAAATTTGGTGTGTAATGCCAGGTTCACACGGTAAGAGAATTGGGCAGATTATTGCCTTTCCAACAATTCTAAGGACGCTCCGATTATCCTGATGGCTCCAAAGATAATCTTATGAGATGTTTTCATGATTTATAAAGATATGTAAAACTATGACAATAACTTGTATTAAGATATATTATTTTAAATACATCCATTATTCCATTATTGGTTGTATTGATGGAGAGGGTGATAACTAATAGTGAAGAGGTGGGATTAAATACATTTGTACTTCTTCCCACTACTTTTCAACATGTACAAACAAAGGGAAGTGTTACTTGTGCACTTATTATTTTTTAAATTAAATTTATTTTCCCATGTAGGTTATTCTTTATGTTTCTCTCTCATTTTGCTTAAAATAATGGACTGTATAAAGTTAACAAGTTGGAAATAAACCAACCAATCAACACTCCCCTCTGACTCTACCTGAGAGGTATAAAGATGATGCCGTTGATTATGTTGAGCTGCTCCAGGATGCTGGCCATGCTGGGAGCAGTGAACTACAAATACAAAAGGGACATAATAATGTCAGTATCAATATAATTATTTAGGTACTGAATAAGAAAACACGTTTGTCTGAGAGGAATCACCTTGAGGGGCATGATGCTGGCATTGGAGCCGTTCTTGTAAATCTCGTTCATTGTTCTCTGCAGAGCTACAGCCTGCTGGGTCAGATACTTCAAATACTCGGAGCTCTCTTTGGTTTTCTCGTGCGCCTCGCCCATCTAGGAGGTGAAAAACAAACGCAATTAAATCACATCTTTAAAAACCTTCACAAAGACTGAATGTTTGGGGTCCTGCAGGCTCTACCTGGTTCTTGTAAATGGTGTAACCCTCCTTCTCGTGCTGCAGAGCAGAGCGGAACTCTGCCTTGCTTTCATACACTCTGGCAACCAAATGATGGCTGAAAGAAATGAGACAATGTAAGAACACCACGTTTGAGGTCATTTAACGCCGTGCGTCAATGTGACGACTCTCCACCCACCTGAGGGCCACTTTGAGGGACCGGGGTCCGTGGTACTTTGTGTTGATGGTTAAGGCATTCTCCAGAAACCTCAAAGATAAATCGTACTCCATCACTCCATGTAGAACAAGCCCAATATTACTCTGTGGAAGACAATTCAGTCAGTCATTTATCAGCAATAAAAATGGTTTAATAAACACACTGAAGTTGAACTCACATCTATTAGTGCCATCTCTGGGTGGTCCTCTCCACAAGCCAACAACATGAGGTATCGAGCGCGATAAAGCAGCTTCAGGGCGGTCGAAAGCTGGCCGTTTGCAAAGCAGTACAGAGCCAAGTGCATCTGAGAAAAAATAAAAAATAAAAACACTGAACTGATTTAGTTCAACAAAACCAAAGTCCTGCATTTAAAAAACTTACATATTCTTGAATTGTGTTTGGGTGCTCAATGCCGAGGACTCTTTCACTCATCAGAACAGCTTTCTGCTGGTTGCTGAGAGCCTGTAGGTAAACACACACACACACACACACACACACACACACACACACACACACACACACGTCATTTATATAAATAACTTTGAGTTAGTTTAGGTTCTTTCATGAAACAGACTAGGCTTGAGTGGTATAAAGCCTTTAATTTCTTTCTTTGTTTGTGCTGACCTCAGGGTGGTCTCCCATGATGTAATTAAGGCGTGCCAGCAGGCGCAGGCAGGCACAGATCTCCACGTGCATGGCTCCGTACACGTTGTTGAAGAGGTTCAGAGCCTCGTTGATCAGTTCACAGCCTTCCTTCAGAAAACCTGGAAAAAATAATAATAATTCAACTAAAGTGAATGTGGAAATTTGTTTTCTGCATTTGAACCATCACAGCCCAAGTGGAGGAGTGGGCAGCTGGGGGAGCTGTTAGGGAATAGGTGTCAAAACACAGCGCCTTATGAGCATGGCAGGAAATTGAACCTGTGACTTTCTGGTCTAAAGCTGTTGGCCCCACCACTGGGGTTTGATGGTTTAAAGTTCTGCTTTCATTTAAACATGAAATGTAAATAAATAGAAACTTTAACCTTCTCCAGTATAGAACATTCTCGTGTTTGACAGTATTTTTAAGCACATCACCTTGCTGCACTTTAGCCTGCCCACTCTGGAAGAAGTGGAAGGCGTCCGAGGCTTTGGGATTGACGTGTTTAACAACAGGAAAGATGTTCAGTATGTCTTCCTCCGTGAAGGAAGGCTTGTGGCGGCTGTCCAAGTTGTACTCCTTTAGCAGAATCTATAAAAGGTAAAAGGCATGCATTTTTTAAATAATACATTTGAATAAAAGATGAAGGGAACCACTGATAAACAGTTTATAACATGAGGTCAAGGTGGTGAAACTTTTACCTGGATGCCAGTTTTGATTGATATTTCTCTGAGCAGTGTGATTTTCTGAAGGCCGTATTTCTCCATGACCTGATCTGCACTTTCACTGAGCAGGAAATAGAAGAAATAATGTAAATAAAAGAAAAAAAAAACACAGGAGTTTGACATTGAGCGATGAGACCCTCACCAGTGGAGAGTGAAGTGATAATAGCTCTGAGCCTCAGAGGCGATGTTCTTCCACAGCTCACTGGGCGTCAGGCTGGCCCACGCCGTGTTGTCACCGGCACCGGGGACCCTGTTGCGGCGTTTGCGGCTTTTGCGTCGCGACACGAGCTCGTCGGCGGGCAGGTGGGCGACGGCGTCGGGGAAGGAGCTCAGGAAGCAGTTGAGGAAGTGACTTACGGCGGCAGACAGAGCGGACAGCTCCACACCCTGCATCAAAACAAAACATTCAGACAAGTAAATAAATGTAGGTTTGCGTCTTTAAGAAGTTGGACTTGAATCTGAGGTGTTGCAAACCTGCAGGTACGTCCTGAAGATATGTTTAGCACACCTGGTGATCAGCTCAGTGATTCCTATTCTCTGTGATTAAAAAAGGGAAAAACAATAAAATTGACTCTGATGATATCTAAAAGCTGAAGTGTCTGTGCTACAACATTCAGAGTTGAGGAATCAGACTTACGTAGAAGTGCTCCAGCTGAGCTTTGGCAGGAGTTTTATCCACCAATTCTAGAACGGTGCCTAAATAGCGAACGTTGATGCCTCTCTGGTGCAAGGCCTCGGTTAGTGTGACTCCATCCAGAGGCAGAGAGCTGTGGTCCAAACAGTCTTTAATCTGGTTTGAATACACACATAATTAAAACCCACACTCCTATAAACTGAGCTAAAAAACAAACATATTAATGATAATCACTGACCAGAGATGGGATCTGACACGACACCAGGAAGGCAGCAGAGTCTTTGAGAAGCTGTTTCTGCTTCTGGACGTCCTCCAAGCTGTCATCTGGGAAACGCACTCCTGATTCAACAACAACAAAGTTGTATTTTTACAAAAATATGTAAAGTAACTAAAGCTGAGATACTAGTTTTAGCAGCTACTTCTTAATTAAAAAGGTATCATCTTCAAACATTGCAAAATCCAAAAGCTTTTTGTCAGAATACAAAATATTTTCCAATTAAAGCATCTTGGATAGCTAGCACTGTTTAGGCATTAAAACTTAAAAAGACTAGACTCTTTTTGCCCCCTGATTTCATATTTAAGAGTTTCTTTTTTTGTTTTGACCCTCACCTGGAGAGAAGATGTCAGGGTTGAAGCGAATATCGAACGACGTGTTGCTGATGGAGCCCACGGCCTTGCAGGCATTCAGGACCACTTCACGGCTTTTAGGGTCTGTCGTCATCAGAACAAAATGTTAAAAAGGAACTCTAATATCTCGCCAACAAATGTAAACAGTGCAGGTTCTTACACCACGTCCACATTAAAAAAAAAAGAATTGTAATCAAGGATGCTGTTTTCTAATACTTAGACATGGTAAAATAATTTTGCAGTGGGTTCTGTGGAACAATTATAAACATTAATATCCTACCTGTTGCAGCTCAGTGTTTAAACGAATTTAAACTGAAGAAATTGAGTTTATTTTAACTGAAACAACTCCCATCTTTAATATTTCTTAGTAATCTATGCAAATATAATTTTACACACCTTTACATCACAGTCAGGTTTTCATTACATTGTTATTTTGGTTGATGTGTAAACTTAAAAGTGCAACAGGCTGCACCAAAGTGCAACAGCTAGCTGCTAATTATAATCACAGAAAACGACAAAAATAAAAGTGCAAAACAGCTGCAATGTTAAGGTTTATACTTCTGTATGAGTAGCTATAAAATTTTAAACAACCTGGTAATAATTAAAACAACTTCAATTTGAGGTTACTTAAAGAGCTATCTACAACAGGTAAGATATTAATTGTTCAAAACTTTTCCACAGAACTTTATTTAAAAAAAACCCAAGCTTATTAGTAACAGTAAACTTTGACACATATGGATACAGGCGTGTAGACATGGCATCGGATTTAATCCCACCACCGTTTGATCCGGTCAACAAACAGTCCACACATCATTAACTGAGATTATTCCTGCATTCCAAGACTCATTTGGATTAAACACCGCAGCCACTGATTAATCTACCCACTGGGTCAAACCCTACAGCACAGTGACCACATGCTGGAGTCGGGCGCCAACATTCTCCCCCACTGCAGGCTGACAGCTGGCAGGGGCAGCTAATCAGGTGGAAAGAAGCAACTGATTGAACATAAACATCTAATCAGATACTAGATTGTGATAACTCTGTGAAATATTTCATTCAAACAGACTAATAAGTTGATGTTTGGTTTAAAGAAAAACATCTGTATTTATTTTTGTTGCAATTATCCACCAGAGTAGCTCTCCCTTCATTGCTGCTGCCTTTTTGTTTTTTGGGGTAATTCTGGACCTACCAACACCAGATCCATCTTCGGCAACTAAGGTCTCCGCCAGCTCTCTGGCCTGAGCTAATCCTGGAATACTTTCCTCAAGCTCCTTACCCTCCAATGGGCTTTTGCATTCCCCGTTCTGAGTGGCTGCAGGGTCTACAGGCCTGTTTACGGTGGGCTCTGAGGACGTGTCGTTACTTTCCATCACCGTTTCACAGTCAGTACTGTTGTCCGTCTGGGCTTTTCCATCTGTGGACACTTGTGTGGCGTTAGAGAGGTCTGTGGCAGCAGTCTGTGTCTGGGTCCTGTCTGAATTGTTTTCTGCCTCTGAGGTTTCGGTGATGGCCGGTGCATCGGTCTTGTTCAAGTTCTTGTTTGCTTTTTGTTGCATAAGCTGTAACGCTGCCATCTTCATGAAAAGAAGATATCTGAAATAAATAAGTAAGAATAAATCAAAACAGGCAGAGCATTTACTACTTGTATTAAATTTGAACAGAGAAGGTTTTGCACCCACCTGTGCTCAACAAAGGCCTCGATGAGCTCCTGGCGAAGACAAGCCAGGCGATGGCGGTGCTGGCGGGGGAAGCCTTGGCGTTGACAGTCTGCAGACAGCTCCTCTCCACAAACAGGCAGGAAGTTGAGGTCTGGAGGGAAGGTGCGTAGTAGGTCCAGAATGTAATGTCTGCCATCGTTTCCGATGATGCCTTTACATTCGACGGACGAGCACAGCTCCACGGCCTCCTCTTTCCCGTTGAGGACGTTGTGCCGCTGAACCTGGATTTGACATCATACGGAGCGTATACAAGGCAGAACATAAAATTTGTTTACGGTGTAAGGTTTAAGAGTCAACGCAATCGTTAAGGTACTGACCTTCAGCGGCCGGCTGGTCTTATCCAGCAGCTCCAAATACTTGCTGTGAGAAACGACCGTCTTTCCAAAGTCAATAGATCCGTAGATGACGCTCTGCTCCTGCTCTCGCTCCAGGATGCCCGGGATGATGGACTGGGCTGTGACCCGGTAGCCCCTGTAGTCCACCACTACTGTTCCCAAGGTGTAGAGACCCTCCACGTCCACCGCCCCGTAAGCCCGCACGCCATTCAAGTCGTTAGTGGGCGCGGCGTGGGCGGCCGCGTCGCCACCCAGCTCGCGATAGTGGTCCCGCACGTCGAAGCCCAGACTGAAGAAGATGTTGTTCCAGATGAACATCTGCATGCGCGTTTCCTCGCCGGGGTTGATGGCCATGACGTTCCCGTCGATTACCGCCATGGCACCTCGAGTGGCGGCGGCCGCAAAGTCACTGTGGACCTGCGGGGGACGCAGAAGAAGGAAGAACATTTAGAAGAAATGCTGTTTCACTGTCCTCTCCGTGCTGCTCAGGATGGAGGATTGTGAGAAAAAGAAGATTTGACCCAATATGTCCTTTTTAACTAAATTACATTTTATATTGTACTGTTATAACAGAAAATAATTGGCTCTTTTTTATTTAGATCTGTTTTTCTTCTGCACAGTGCCCTGAGATGACTTTTTCTGTGACTTTGCTCTCCATAAATGAACTGAAGTGTACCTTAAAAATGGCTCTCTCCCTCAGCAGTCGCTCAGGCAAGTTTTTCTGGGGAAGCTCTCTGGTGGTCTGCAGCTCCTCGTTCCAATCTCTGGTCTGAAGAAAAAATAAAAAAATAAAACTACATATACACTCTGAGAAAAAAAAAATAGACTCCACCGTTCACTGCTTGGGTTTTAGCTGCACCCACCTGACCGGGTATGTGCTCCTCGTAGCCCAGGCGGGAGGTGTAAGCGTCCTCAGCCCTGACACAGTCCATGGCGTGATCGACCTGCGGAGCGGTCCAGCTGTACACCTGGAAAGGTGTAGCGATCCTCTCAAACGGGTGTCTTTGAACTCTGCAACGGACAAAATAATTAATAAAAATCACTAACCCATGGCTGCTTTTTAATTTCTTATACAAAATTCTGACAAGTTACCTCAAGATCAGGTCCTGATTAATAAATAAGACTCTTTTAAACAAGGTTAATGAAAAGAAAGGATTAACTTCAGAATGTCTGTCGAAGCTAATTACTTTAAAAAGGAGCTTTTTTTAAAGTACAAAGTGAGTAGAGGTCTGATATTTACTATATTTTATTACTAATTCTCAAACACAGTAATTATAAAGTCACAGTGATTATGGAAGAGTTCAACTATAAATAAAACGACATTGTTACCTTTTCTTTTGCAGCGCAGTGAAGTTCCTCTTGAAGGCAGGGCTGATCTGGCTCAGCAGCTCCACCAGAGAATGGCTCAGGAAACTCGGGTTGGCTGGTTTTGGGTTGAAGGTGTAGGTTGTAGACCTGAGACACGCATAATGAATCACATTAACCCCCATCCTAACCTGTGAAATTCTCCTTGAATGCCTATTCAGTATATACCACAGGTAAAGTAGAGGCAATCTTATGGTGAAAATGCTTGAAATGTAACTCTAAAAAGGTCATTAGGACTGAGAAGCAGATTCTGGGCTCATTTTACAGCATGTGAACAAAATAACTGGTAATGGAAAAACAAGTCCAAGTTGTAGTATATATAAAAATATCAGCATAAAACTCATCACTGACGATGGAGACCAGTGTCTGTCCAGAAAACCTTTAGGTTTAGACATATTTTATCATCTGTTTTATTTGATTCCTACCTTAAAAAGATGCAAAAACATTTTCAAGATGTAGTTTAAACAAAAAAAGAAAAACCTCAGGGGAGACATTTAGCTTTGCATACAACTTCCATTGCAGGTTATGATAGCTTATTCAAACAAACAGCATTTGTATTCAGGACTACTGCTTATTTGATTTGCAAGCTCAATGAAAGTCTTGCACTGTATTATAAAAAACGCACTGGCTGTTGCTGCTTGTGGACAGTAGCCTGGTGTACAAGAGAAGCTTTGCATTCGCCCACTAGTATGCTGCTTGTACAACATCTAAAAAAAAAATTAATAGAAATATGACAGAATCAATGCATTATACTCAACGCATTCTATAAACGCTTGTGATTCAAAAGATTTAAAAGGCATTTAATACTAAAATCATCTCATCCACTTACAAGTCATCTTTTGTTGGAATTTAAAGTCAGTACAGGGTTTCCCTTCAGAATGAAGTTTGTTTTTTAAATCAACGTAAAACAGGGGTTGACACAACTATTGTTTAGGTTGTTCGAGACAATGTATTTTTGTTTCGGACAACCAGATCCCGCCTCCCGATTGTCCGGTGGACAAGAAAAAACAGACCTGGATTAAATTTTTCCGCAGCAGGTGTTCGTCATTGTAAAAATGAACGGGAGAAAAAAAAAACTTGTTGAAGCCATCTAGGAATTACACTGATGGTTCTTTCACCCAATAAAGAGAACCACAGTCAAAGTTTTACCCAATCAGAACAGAGCAGGGTGGGTTGTGCTGTGACTGAAAGCACTGCCTTTTTTTCCTTTCTCTGTGGGTGAGGGGTCAGTTTCCCTCAGCTCAGGTGAACACCTCCCGGTAAGCCCGCAGCATTTCCCCTGTAACACTGTGTGTTCACGAGCACAACAAAACTGCGACAGATCACCTGACTGTTTTTAACCCTTCCCAATTACATTAGACAAGTAGACAGGCTGAATTAGAGCAGGTGGTGAGTGGAGGAGAGGAAAGTGGAGACGCACAGCTGCAGGAGGGGGCATCCTCTGCAGGTGAGCATGGTGAGGCAGAAGAGAAGAGAGAAGAAGAGAGAGGGAAGAAAAAAAAAGTAAGCACAGGGAATCTGGCTGGGACCAAAAATGGACTGAAATAAAGTTCCACCCATGGCTGTACCACAACAGTGAAGGTGAGAATTAAACACTACGATTAAATACAAGTAATTTATTTTTCATTCAATTTAACTGCAGTAATTTATCAGCACCACCTTTCGTGTAAAATTATTAACCCACAGATTGTGTTCAACAACCTTCCTCAAGGCCATCCTAAAATCTGAAACCTACAGAGCTCAGATGAACGCTCAGCACGACAAAAGACCCCGCTGAGTAAACGGAGCTGTAAGAAGACTCGGGGTTGAAACACAGACTCACTGGTTGAGGTAGAAGCCGCGTGTGGAGGCGGTGACGCTGACGTGGCGCTCCTCTACTGTCACGATGTTCAGGTACATAAGGTCGCCGTGCATCTTCCTGTTCCCAGGCGGAGGGTTCCAGCCGCTCATGGTCAGGACCTTCAGGCACTGCATGGGCTGTTGATTAAAATTTTATTATTTTTTTTTAATCAGTAGATGACTTCATCTTCAAAAGCAAAAAAATCTAGCAGAGTAGAGGGCGTTTCACACCTTCCAGTCCTTATTCTGTGGCTGGAGGGGCACCAGGGGGCGGTCTTTGCTGCCGGGCAGGATATGTTCTGGGGGGGTACAGTCGATCTGTTCCAGTTCTGTGCCTTTCTTCTTCCTTTTACCACTGTCTGCAATCAGATGGAGGAAGGTGACACCTCGTGAGACCCCTGTAACTGATCTGATGACGGCCGAACAAGTCTGAACAGTCAAGCTGTGACGCCAGATTTATGCAGGTCAAACGGATTGAGACTGAGAAACTTATTTTTACTTATTTTACTGTCCATTCTTCATATTTTAAGCACAAAGTAAGCCAAAACATTTCAACAGTAAGATTAAAAATGCTGATTATATTTTACCTCCAAGGTCTCCGTCAGTGAAAACGCTGAGGAACGACAGGGAGTTGCAGTCCACCCCGTTGTATGCGTCAGAGGGGTCCAGGCTTTTCAACAGGTCTCTGATGTGACGTACATGAATGCGGGCTTCACGCACCGTGTACGGCTCTGGAGGATGGAAACAAAACAAACTCACATAAGAACCTCTGCTTCCTGTATTGTATTAAAAATATTCAGCAGCATTTTAAAGCTTTAGGAAGAGACTTTGGATTTATTTTCTCCAATAGAGGACAGAGAAGACATGTTTGTGGTCCAGGCTTTTCTTCATGTACTTAATGGTATCATCACTGCATGAATGTAGGTATATACAAAAAAAAAAAAAAATGTTGTCTTGCATCAATTCTCCTCTAAGCCTGACCTTCAACCACTCTGAGCAGCGAGCCCTCCTGCAGCCCCTCGATAGACTTGAGCTCTGCAAAGTTGTCCAGCACGTTCCCGTCCAGCTGCAGAGAGAAGCAAGTGCGATGGCAGGTGTCCTCGCGGTCCATCAACACCTGATGGATCTCCTGCACCATCTCCTGTGGGGATACCTGATTAACAAGAGAGATTAAAGTGTTTAAGTCAAAGTGGTCTAAGGGCGGTAATCACTTCACATCCTTTGTTGTGACGGGAAGGATTTTACCAAGAACACGCTGCGATTCCATCAGCGGGCTGTCTCGGTTTCTCACACACAACTGAGGAGCTAATCTGTACCTGCAGGTCAAACGGCTCCGTTCCAGGCGCCTGGATCTTAACGGTGAAGCCCGTGTCCTGGATCACTATCACTTCTTGTTCGTTGGACTCATCGCCGCCGTCCACGTCGGCGTTCCCGTTCTGCTTGGATTCCGGCCCCTCCGCGTGCTCGTGAGCACCGTCTCCGTTCACCATGGCTGTATCTGTGCCGTGCCCTGCAACAAACGTGTTCACAATTACCCATTTAGATCAGAAAAAAAGATTTCTGCATTCGTGCTGAAAAGCCTAGCCACTACTTGATTTGTAGTTTAGGTTTTAGAAGAATATCTCGTGAATCAGGGCACAAATTTAAATAAAACGTACAGGAAGCAGTCACTTTTGAAGTCAGTCTAATTCATCCAAAGAATAGAAAGAAATAACTCAGCCATTTTTACAGATTTTGATTTATTATTTATAAAATCTGACTACTTTTGTGCTACCTTTACTGTGACCTACAAGAAACAGCAGCACCTTCAGATAATCATCACCCTAACTACATAAACAGGTGACTTTTCTTCCATATAAACCTACATTTTACCACAAACTGCTGGACCTAAACCATCCCACAGAGAGTAAAAGATGCACATTTTTAGTTTTTTATATCAAATACAAATGTTTCAACACAAATCCTACAAAAAATTGTTTATTTTTAATAATTCATCTGAATACCACAATCAGTTTGAGACTACACACATGAGAAAAACAGAAATCGGACAATAATTAACCAGCTCATCTAAAAAAATGTTTTTGCAAAAACCTGCTAAGATGGAACTGTTTCAACAGACTGGAGATCTTGCAGTAAATAAGCTTAATTAAGAACTTATTGTTTACAAGACTAGTAAAAGTAAACAGGAACTTTTGTTATTTTCTGAGTTAAAGTGAATGGAAAATAGGTTGTTAGTTTGAATGAAGCGGAGGCCAACTATGTGGCTGCAGGACAACTGTTTTCTCTCACAGGGACACAACTGCTGCCAGCAAACATGTCCTTGCTCACTGCTGAATGTAACAGTGTCAGGGTTACTGAAGAGGGGGGGGGGGATGGGCTCCAGAGCTGGACAGTGACCCCTGGGAGGGAATGAACACACTGAAAAAGTGGAGGAGGCCACGCTCTGAATAACAAACACAACAGCTTCGGAGAGGTCACACGAGTTAGTGTGCAAGAAATAAAGCAAAGGCTCAGCGTCGAGTTGTTTCAGTGGATTTGTTTTCAGCGTTTTTAAATCGGCCCCTTCACTGTCCGAGTCTGACACAATGTTTCAGGAACTAACACGCTCACTAACAGTCAACATGAGGGACCCCTGGTACAAACTCACCACAGGTCACATGTAAACTTCCTGACTGACTGGAGACGTCAGATGAATCTGGGCAAAGACACTCCAAAGCCCTGAAATCTGCAACACAGTCTGTCTCTTCAGAGACTGTGATGAATGTGAATACACACAACGGAAAGCACAGCACCTACTGCTTTGTTCGTGCTTGGAGTATGTGCTGGAGATGACCCTCAGCGACTACCATGCCAAATCTGAACCTATCTGTATACTTGCCTGAATTGCAGACATTTCTGTGAGTGTTGTTGCTCAACTGTGGCAGCTGGTGATAACACACTGTGCAACAGATCTCTCTGATACAATCAGAGCAATTATGAGTTTAATACTCAAAATTGGGATGACTGTGGACTTCAGGAGGTCTGCAGCTATGATCTGCCTCAACAATGTATTTTTTTACACTCAAAATACCAAACTGTGAAAATTCAACTTGCTTCAGGAGCAGCTGACAATTTTCTACATTTGGTCTAACATTCATGAAGTTTGCAGAGAAATGACTGTATTTTACAAAATTCAAGACAAAGTGCTCACTTAGCGTTAGCATGGAAAATAAAACCAGGTGTAGAAATTGTGATAAGTAGTAAACATTATGTCAGAAGACAAAAAAAGTCCCATAAAACGGATGACAGGATGTGCCAGCTGAGTTATTAAATTATGCACTTGCAGATCATATTATTCCATGACTAATAAGTTTATGGCAGCAGCAGGCGCTCACCTGACTCAGTTTTAATGGGAAAACACAACTTTTATAAGTGATGTGAACAGAAATGGAAAAGAAGGTACATCTCATTTTAGGGTCACTTTCCACTAATCCCAAGGCTATCAGGAGAAACAGACTCCAGGCTCTCAAGGTTGAAGCTTTCAATGAAGTCAAGGTAAAGAATCCACAAAACAAGGACACCAATCTGACACCATGACGCCGCGGAGCAACTGTAAACTGATTTGTTCAAAACACAAAGTGAGAGCTTGTTGTGATTTTACGGTGACCTCACAGATTTAGCAACGACTCGAGTCCACTGTAGTTTATTACCCCAGCCCAGCTCTGCTGAAGCCCAATAATGCTTGCAGCCACCCATCTACCCACTCGGCAGCCCTTCACATGGGGACCATGGCTGCTGCTGTGGCAACATTAACCAGTCTAACAACCCAGAAAACAAAAACAGCACACAAGGCCTCTGGAGCAATAGATGGACCACAAGTAGGGACGACTGGTGGACTTTAATTTCTTCAAGATTTCAATAATAATAAAAGACAGTAAATCAAGAATGATGACAGCAACCAGCTTAATTAAAGAAAGAGACGTATTGCAACAGAAAATTTTAATCGAATTGAGCAATTGTGCCAGAGTGTCAGTGATTCCTGGATTATCCAGGCCACACTTCCAAACATTAAGCTCCTTAAAGTTATTGAAAGTGAGCCTTAAAGTGTCTGCTCTGCCACACACTGCTGTCCTGTTACAACATTTATCAACATGTGACTGAACCATTTATATCATCAGTGAAGTTATTTATCCATAAGAGCCATTTCTAGAGCAGGCTGGGAGCACTGTTGCATTTTATGACAATAACTAGTTTAATAACTTGACCAAACACAGATTAGTGCCACAAACTGGTTACTTGCTTTCAGTAAACTTACATTTTGAGATTAACAAAATAAGTATTCTTGTGATTGTCTAAGAAGTAAGATAAAGGTTTTAGAGGTGTGCACAGTAAATGATGAGGCTACACTGATTCCCCATACATACATCAAGTGACAAGTAGATTGCATTTTTGTGGTTTGTGTATTTATCTAGTGTTTGACTTTGTCTTAGCTTCGTCCTGCTCCTAAATGTGGCGTTTTAGAGTTATAAGTTAAACAGGAGTGATCGTCCTTTCACATAGCAGGACTTCAAAGTAAAATAAACAACTTTTCACCTATGCAACACCAGCTCAGTCCCTGACAGTGAGGTGCTGTGGCAGAGGTAAGTTAAGGTCCCACATGTTGAAACACACACACACACACACTGCAGTGACTTCTGCAAGTTTAAACTTCAGCGGCTGACTGATCTCAGGTCAGTCTCATCTGTCTCCACTGACAGCATTCAGCACTTACAACAACTTTTACCCTCCGTGTTACTCACCAGTTTTCACCCGACTCTTGGTGTGTTATTAACGTAACCTTCCCTCTCACTCCCTGTGCATCATGACTCCTTCTGCTACAACCGGCTTCCGCTTCCCGGTCGAGCCGGGAGCACCCAAACCGATCATCCCAGACGGGTAGGACGGACACCGGTTAGGTGGTGGCTGCTAGCCGCTGGGGCTACCCTGGGCCTCACATCAGCTGACGCGAACTTAAAACAGCGTTAAAACGAATTAACACGTTTGTGACGCAGGCTATCCAGACACACACCACTTTGGTGAAAAAATATAGTATATGTTCGACCCCCCTCCTCGGCGCTCCTGTGAGAAGCTCCACTGAAGGTGACCTTCAGTCTCCTCCTGTCAGTTCCTCTGTGACACGCTGTTAACTAACATGTGCGTCAGGGTGAGACTTGCTCAACACCACCGGGCAAATGCGATTGTGTTAACTCAATGCAGTCATGTGCTGTGCTATCGATTCATCCCGAGAAAAACACCACTATTCAATGCTGCTTCAATATTTAAAACTGTGCGTTGGAAGACACAGGATCGGGTGCGTGCTAGTTAGCTAGTCAGGGAGCTTACTGAATGAAACAGCTAATGTCAGTGCGCTAACACTAGCACGCTGGCTAACGTTAGCACGCTAACTAGTTTGCATAACGGAGCATCTGACTTTGTTAAAAAAGAACTTCAAGCCTCATAATCTTTTTCCCTTTAGAACGCTCCCCTGATGCGACACCCATTCAACTATAAAATAGAGTTTTGTGTTTTAACTTTTTTAAGAATTTGCCATGTCCTGGACCAGCATGTTAGCACACTGGCTAATGTGTTTGGGTTAACCTGCTTGGTTGTGCTCTTGTGTCAAGATAAAATCTGTGACAGCAGTAACATATCGTTTTTTTCCCGTGTAAATTGTTAAGTAGTGTACTGACATAGAAATAAACATTTATAAAATACATATTTTGGTGCAACATCCAATAAAAGTTCAGTGAGAAGAAGTAGGTGAGGGTTAACTAAGTCTGACTTTAAAAGTCATGTGCCAAACCTTGTACGAATCGCAACCAAAAAGAGCCAAGGACACATTTAGTTACCTACAGTTCTGTGCAGGTGATATACCTGAGCAGGAATAGTACTTGTACTTGTATATTTCATTTGATGCACCCAGAAGCTAGGATAGTTTAGCATCTGTTTTTTTGTGCAAGGACTCTGTCTGCAGCAGACTTACCACAACCACAGGAATCCTTCAGACGTGTCCTTCTGGTCTCTTTGCAGTTCTGAGCTCCATCCACCGGTTCATCCGCCAGATCAACCGGATTACAGTCAGGCACTGACGCCGGGATGTCATCTGTTTTGCTCACCATGTTCGGCAGTCAGTGTTTCTACAGAAAATGTCCCCCCGCAGCTTTGCTTCAGTGCGCGACTCTCTTAATTTAAATTAAAGCAAAATCAAGATGAATCTGCTTCTTCGGGATGTGGCTACATGTACGGGGGTGCAGACTTACAATAACAAGTCTACTGAGGAAGGACAGAGCTGTACATGATAGTGAACACACGTGGTTTTTCTTCCTCCTCCTCTTGACCTCTTTGCCTTTGCGTTCAACGTTCTCTCTTACCGGGAGTATGTCTACGGAAAGCCGCGACGGACAAAATTATTCAGAAACGCTTTTTGCACATTTCAGCATTTCAAGAGATGCTTTCTGATAAAGAACAAATTTGATCAATATTTAGAGGGTTTTTTTACATGTAAAAAATGGAAAAAGCAGATAATCTGCATTTTTCAGAATGACAAAGTTTTTTGTCATAATGAAAGTGTACATTGTTCAGAATATTTAGCTACGTTAAGTTTTACATTGAAGAAAAGAACAATTATTGTTTTATAACAATTGTTTTTAACTCATGTTTTTTTCTGGTCAGCTCAAAAGCAAATGAACTCTAGATTATTTGTTAACAAAAAAAAATCAACCTTCAGTTAAATCAAACTCTTTTAAATCAAACTCTTTTTCAAGCAATCATCACACTCAGCAGTCCTCCACTTTATTTCATTTTTGCATACAGCATCATGTCTGTGCAGCAATCAGTGCTTCATGCTCACCCAAACCAAACTCTTCGTTTTACATCGAGTACCACAGCATTATTGCTAGAAACCACATAGCATGACAAACAAGATGCTTGATGGAGAAAAACGTACAATTGACAATAACAATCAGACCTAGACAAAAGTAAATGTTTCTGCTGCTGACATTTGTCAGGACTAAAGGTCTACAGACAGAGAAATAAAAGAATGTTCTGTTTGCTATCTGTGTGATATGTTCAGAAGATACATATCAAATCAAACCAGGCTGTGAAGATTCAGGGTAGCTTGAATATTCATAAGAATTACATCTCTAAAAAGACATCTCATTACTTTATCTTTACTTTAAGATCTGTGGGAAGTCTCCTAAGAGCTATATAACCTAGTTTTCTTCAGCCTCCTGATTGGTTTGGAGTTCAGTTTAAGTGACATACTGAGAACTCCATCAATCTAAAGCTGTAAAGTTTAGCTTCATCTTTTACTGTGTGATGATCTTCAAAGTTGAGCAGAAATACGGTACAAACTAATGCTAACAAGTAACCAACAATAAGATGACTGAAAACCCTTGACACATTTGAATTTTTACAAAACACAAAATAAAATGAACATGGAAAAAAAATTTACACGTGGAGCTAAGTTTTTCTCCTGGAGGTAAAACAAATAACTTTGTTATCTCATTAAGACACAACAGCAGCATTTAACAGTCCATTAAACTCCTGTAACAATCTGAAGCAAAATCTAATATGTTCAAGGATGACAGAATGTTAAAACAAATCAATCTGTTTTAACACTTGAGGTGTCCTTAACCCGCTAAAAACTACTAATAATGGACCATTATGGCAAAAAAAAAAAAAAAGAGAAAGTCAACGCTCTTTCAGTTCTGGGGTTTTACGCATCAGGAGATAGGAAAATGTTTTTACCAAGTGCTAAAATTATTTACATCTAACTTGATGAGAATAAAACACACAAAAATTTGTAAAAGAAGTGCCCCGGAACCATGTCACATCTTATAATATCAAGCACGGCGGTGGAGGGGTGATGATTTGGGCACCTTGAGGTCATAATGTCGACCATAAACTCCTCTGAAGACCAAAGGATTTCAGAGGGAAATGTAATGTCAGGCCATCGGTTTGACAGCTGAAGCTTGAACCACAGTCGGTCATGAAACAGGACAGCGAGCCCAAATAAATCAGTAAATGTGCAACAACAACAACAACAACGGCTCAGTTCACATCAACATGCTCTTTCAGAGAGCTTTGCAGAAACAAATATCTGCAAACCTCAATAAACTGAAGCAACTTTGTGAAAGATGAGTGGGCCAAGAGTCGAACCCCAGAATTGAAAGACTGTTTTTTTCTCCCATGACTGTATACAAATATTGCTGTATTATTGTGAAAAACAGAATGAAAAATCTGATTGGCTGATTACAGAAAAAGAGCAAATCCTCACATGTAGTCGGTCCTAAGACACCCCACACAATGAGTCCTTTTTATAAAATGACTTGATAAAGAAATGTATCGCCTCCACACAGTCTAGCTTCTTTAATGAAGGTCGTCTATAATAAGGCAGCAATCACAGAGGAATACTTTAGGTGATATATGCAAGCTATAGCATCAGAAGTCTGTCCTACATGAAACAGACTGAACTAGATCTTTAGTAACACTAGGGGGCACCTGCTGCAGGATGTTGGTAACAAATGACAGAAAAGTCTGAGTACATATACACACAGCTACATCAGGAAACTGTAAAACCTTAACAACAAGCTCCTGATAACCCTCCTACTGGTTCTCCTGAGGTAAAAAGAAACCCCGACACAATGAGAAATTGTCAGTGTGTGTGTATGTGTGGGTGTTCGATACAAAAACCACACCTGAGAAAAAACACTAGGTCCAACGAGTCAGAGCTGATTATCATCTGAGTGCGGCCTTGTCCTTTAAAGCTAAAACAACAAAGGAAGAACTTTATTTCACCTAAAACAGGCACTGTGGTGTAAATTTAGAGCTACTGTTAATATCTGAAGCAATATTTGACAACCTAAGCTCTTGTGAAAGGTAATTTTTTTCATAATGATGCAAGCTCTACTGTAAATGTTTTTTATGTCTGCATATATAAGTGACCTGTATTATGGCATGTATGTCCCTTTGGAAAATGTTTTGCTTTTCTAAAGAATCAGCTGTTTGACAAAATCAATAAGACAAACTTCTGTAATCCTAACCTGACGTATGTTAGATTAAAAACATTTTAGTACAATATAAGGTGGTACAACTGTGATGTTGTGTTATTACTGCATTATACTGCAGATTATTTATTGTCAATCATTTCACAGTCCCTTTGTGAACTGAAAAAGGAGAATTTAATGATGTTGAAATTACTTAAACTCTATTGTTTTTAATCAAAAAGGATTGGAAAATAAGGCTTAAGCAAGAAAACAAATAATTGTCTCTATAAATCAGGGCTCTCTGCAAATAAAAATATAAATAAAAATAGGGTAAAAAGCAACAACAGCTGCAGTTTCTTTAGCAGAAATACAGGGTGAGTCAAAGTTCACATTTACCTCTAGCTCAAAGTCCAATAAATGAAGCGATAAACTCTACGTCAGAAACACACTTTTTTTTGTCCATAAAGTTACAGTGAATGTGTCCATGACATCAAATTCAAAGTGAGTGTATAAGATTTACTTTAAAGCAGTTTGTCTCCTAATTTTTGTGTTTAAACGATATATAAATTATTGCATTCTGTCAGTATTTACATTTAACATCCCAGATTGTTTGGAAATGGAGCTGAAACATCCGAGTGTGAAGATTTATCCGATAAATATTGCCTAAAAATGTTGCAAAGTTGTTTTTTTTATGGCTCAAATGTTGCCTTTTTTGCTAATAGGCTCCACTGTGCAAATGTAAAAAAAAAAAAAAGCCTAAAAATAACTGTAAGCTACTTTTTCTGATCAATAACCTTCCATTCCTCTGGTATTTTCAGCTGTGACTCAGTTGGAGGACGTGGGGACAGATGGGCTGATTTATGCTCGGTCTTGAAGGATCACAGTTGGTTGGGTCGCACATGAGGGCTCAAAGGCCAGTTTAAATGTCTGCGTTCACGGTCAAACTGTCAGCATAAATCATAAAGGGACTAAAGTCTCCGCTGCAAACGGAGAATATAACAGAAGTGTAAACAACTCTTCTGAAAGGGTAGTTTAGTTCTTTTGACGTGGGGTTCTTTGACAAGGTTATGAACAGTTAATATCTTACCTGTTGTAGATAGCTCTCTAAATAACACCTGCTCCAGAATGATGAGCTAAAGGCTATAAGTGGAGTGAAGACCAGAGAGGATTGTTGCCACTATTTGTGCTTGAAAACGACAACAGAATTTCAAGTAAAGCAGCAGTCCTCTATTTTTGTTTCTGCTTCTAGCTCATCATTCTGATCAAAATATGAACTGTGAAATTCTCTGTAGTTTTTATGTGCTCTGATTTAATTTTTTAGACATTTGACAACTTGTACAAACTAGCAAACATACTCAAGAATGATGCAGATAAATAGGTGGTGATGTAAACTATTTCATGTTGTATATTGGTGATACTGTAAACTTGGATTCTGGTGGTCCGAAATGGTCTTTTTAGTCTTTTTCTAAAAACACTCTACACTTAAAACAGGACTTTTGTGTTTGTTTGTTTTTTATGGCTTCATCACAACGGTGAAGTGTGTTTGTAAAAACTGAAGTGGACCTTCTGAAAACCACATATTTTGTGCAAAAGACCTCCTTGCTAAGCCTGCCAGGAAAATAGCAGTCCAGTTCTGTCTCTGCAATCTTTGAGACAATTTTAAGAAACTGGAGTATCACATATTTCAATAAATAGTTCTCACCACCACGTATTTATGCTCGTGGTCAAACATATGTGTAAAATAATAAGAGCCCTAACATTTATTGTTATTTAAAAATTGGCAGCCAGGCTAGAGTATCTGAACCAGGTAAGATATTATTTGTTCATAACAATTCTGCAGAATCCTTTTGTCAAAAGTTCCGAACAATCTTTTTAATCATTAAAGTGATTTACCAACGTATTGATGTTTGATTTATATTATTGGAGGTTATATCAAAGTACATAATAAAATAGTATCTATGGTGAAGCTAAAATCAGTCCAGGAGTAGAACAGCAGCGTTAACAGTCTGACCAGACAACGTCACGGTCGTCACTAATCTGCGTTCGTCTGAGCAGCAGAAGCTGAAGACATCAGTCTGGCTGCTTCAGCCTGACCCTCCACCGGCCCCCCTCCTCCCTCCTCTTCCTCCCTCTCTGGACCCAGAGGAGGCTGTCTCTGAGCCCCGGTGGGCCTGGATCGGGCTCGGAGCCTGCGAGGATGGAGGAAGAGTGCGGGGTCCGGCATGGCCGTGGGCTCCGCGGGGCCCGTCACCTTCTCGATGGGCACACACTCTCGGGCACGCTCCGCCCTGGAGGAGGCCCTGGTGCCTCTACGCTTGGGTTTGACCACAGGAGAGGAAGGGGAGGCTCCTGACAGTGGGGAGTTCTGCTCGCCGCAGTACTGGATCCCCTGACTGTTGGCCCCGAAGAGCCCCTGCCTCTGCTGCAGACGCTGCTGGTGCAGTTTCTGCCTGGCGGCGTGCAGCTGGAAGGAGAGGTACGCCGCCGCCTCAGTTTGTTTCTGCAGCTCCGTGTTCAGGACGGTGGAGCAGTGGCTGCGGCGTTTCAGCTCCTCCAGAAAATGTCGCTCCTTCTCCTTGAGGTTGCCTCTGAGGGCCCCCACCAGAGCCCCTTTGTGGCCCAGCTCCTTACGCAGCTCTCCTAAAGTGCTCTCCTGCTCTGACAGGCGGCCTTCCAACTCACGACAGCGAGCCTCCAGGATCTCCTCTTCCTCCTGTAATTCTGACACAGAGACAGACAACAGCTCACATAGTTAGTTATAGCTGGTGAGAATTGTAAAAACATTTTAAGGTAAGGATATTAAGCTTGTGACATGTTGCACCCAGATTCTAGAAAGATTCACAAAAGAAGCAAAATCTGAGACATGAATATAAAATTGCAACTAATCATGTTTGTGTTTTTAGGGAACAGATTCTTAACAAATCTGTTAAGAATGCCCCCTGGAGACCGCCGTATGGAACTGGTGTTCCATGCATGTCCAGCTGGGGGAAGACCCCCAGGAAGACCCAGGACACTCGAGTTTCTAAGCTGGCCTGGAAACGCCTTGGAATCCTCCCAGAAGAGCTGTGTGGACCTCCTCCTTGGCCAAGAAGCAGATAACAGAGCTAATGGAGTCAACAAATCTTCAAATTCGACTTTTACAATCAGTAAACATCAGCTGAATAAAGATTTGTTTGTCCACATTAGAACTGAATTGAACCACCAATGTGATCTTCATCATTGATCCCACAAAACAATATATGCCTGTATGTTTTTAGTTTAAAACTCTGATATGAAAGGCAGCGGGCAACACCCACTCCCTTTCTTCTTCCTTCTCCCGCTGTCGTCCAGGATGGATCATCCGAGGACAGAAAAGTATCGCGTTCTCTGTCGTCCATCACCACACGTGAGCTGAGCTCATGGTCTAAATGTAGAAACGTTATCTTCATGTTTTTGCCCTTCCTCCACGCCTGTCACTGACCATATCCTCACATTTACTTCTCTCTCCTTCCATCTTCCAGCCTCCTTTACGCCACAGCAGAGGCTGTAAGCTGAGACTCCCGCCGGGACCTCCTGGAGAGCAGGAGGAGGGAAAAAGGGAAGGGATCGATTTGTGATGCTAGGAGGAGAACAGCTGCTGCATTGATGGATTGGAAACTGTAGAAAAAAAAATAATAAAAAAGATGGGGCTTAATTGCAAGACCCCACCTTCCTTTTGACTTCTCTTTCTCTGCTCGGTGACAATGGTTCTGATCTCCAATAGGCCAGGAGCTGAAGGTGTAGGTGGGTGGCTTCTTTCCAGCTGTGTTTGCATCTGCACACTGAGAATTTCCCCACCCACAGAAACGAGGAAGGAGGGGGTCTAATGGGAATATGTTCCCTGAGGGAAAGGGGTGGGTCGGGTAGAAGGACGACTGGGAGGTGAGGTGAAGAGCGGTGAGGATGACTAAGCTCTAAGCCAAACACAAAAACAGTGAAATACTATTTTTGTCCAAGAAAAACCCATAAAATAGAGTTTAGACTAAAAAAAAGGAGGACAGAAAACAACAAAAACATGCCAAAAAGAGGTGAAAATGAGTGCATACCGATCTGAGTCCTGCCTGGAGGTTTTACCTTCACTTCATTCGTCAGTTCTGGAAAAACACAAGAGAGGGGGGGGAAAGATGTAAATGAAACAGCTCCATTTTTTTTAGCATCCCTCAAACTGTAAAGAACGCGCTCACGCGGCTGCAGCACATCTGCAGTGAGTTCATGAATAATTTATCTGACACCAAATCTCAAACTTGACATCAAAAGCTGCATCCCAGAGACTTACAGCCTAAAACACGAGAAATGCTTTTTTTCCTTACAGCTGAAATTTAGATGCAAAGATTTCTCACAGGAAATATGATAAAACTGAATAAAATGAAGAGGAAAGAGGAGACAGCAGAAGAAGCTTAAATTTACCTTCTCTTGTGACATTTTACTGCAGTCAGAATTAAACTGGTAACTTATTCAAAGAGCTATCTACAACAGGTTAGATATTAGTTGTTTCACATTGACTGAAATTAACTACAGTATTTGGCTTTAACTCTGTCTGTTAACAAAGTGTCTCATAAATCACTATGTGGATTTTGATTTAACTTTTAAGAAATGATTACAAGATGAACCTCTACAACTCAGTTCAAGGTGGCCGTCACAGCTGACGTAAGAAAGTCAAAGTTTGCAATTCACTCAGTTTTATAAATATGGAGTTAAACTTTGATGTGGTCATAGCCGAGACTCATTCCCAACACATACTCTCATTTCTCAGCATTAACTTTCTCTGCTGTCAATGTAAAACTGCAGGAGCTTTTCCTCTCTAGTCGTCCTCATGAACAAACATAAATGTAAAATGTGAGAAATGTTCCTCAAACAGTCAAAGAATGAATCTGAAGCCCTCAGCACTTTGCAGCATCCTGTGTGCGCGACGCTTTGTAGGTCAGTCTTATCTCCTACAGCTGAGCCGAGCATTAAAAGGTTTTTTTTTGTTTTATCGATTCAGCATGGAACGCTGCGAAAATATCCTGAAGGACAAACACACACACACACACACACACACACAGACAATGAAAACATAATATGAGGAGAAAAAGCTTGTAGCTGAAGTAGACATGAACACAGGAGCTTTCATCCTGGAAATCCAGGAAACAGAACAATAACAGAGGACGTTAGTCAGACAAAATAAGAGCTCAACCTTACTGTGTCCTTCAAGACAACATGAGTGACGCGACAGAGAGCATCTGTCCCACCTGCCTTGATTTATGATGCTTTAATATCCACAGAGCTAAAGTTCAACCTTTATGACAAACATCATGTAAGCTGCTGAGGGCTTTCAGGACTGAGCTGAGTTTACTGAGAGTAACAAAAACAACAGAAACGCCTCTTCTCCTGTCATGCTCAGGCATAAGGATGAGACAGAAAAGGAGTAAAAAAACCAGCCGAACCTCCCCGAAAGGTCCTCAGAAAACTTAGCTATCATTCCATGAAAGAAATGCAATATCACTCACCGCTGCCTGAGATATAAACCAAGATAGTTTATAACTGTTGCTGTTAATACTCAGTCAAACATAAAGCTATATTTGATTAGTTAGTAGCTGAGAGTCATACCCAACACAATCAATGTCTATAATGTTCGACCAAGACAACCATGACTCACTTCTCATCAGTTAATTTTTGTTTAAAACTTTGGAATAAAAAGCAGTGTGTGTGATAATATAATTATGCATTTCTTCGAGGAATGCTAGGATTTTAATAAAATCATGCTTTTTCCCAGTAGAAGGCGAGGGACGTAAGAAAAAGCAGAAGTTTGCACTAAAAACTATAAATAATCTGGGATTCCAACACATGGATGAACGCAGAGAGATGGAAACATTAAGCAGTAAATCTCTCCTCAGGATGGTGCTGTCCACTGATGTGAGCACCACGGAATGAGGGCTTCGTTTTTTTCAGCACAACACTGGCACTGAGCCACCCCCCACCCCCAAACACACACAACAAAGATCCTCCCCCTTTCTGCTCTCCTCTGAGCACCACAATCCGCTTAATATGGATTAACAAACTCTTCGGACTGAATCTGCACACATCTGTCTGGGGACTGTCTGAAAATAACAGCCTGCTCTCTTTGTAGGGACAACATTTAGCTCAGCTGTCTTCAATTTGATTAGATTTAGTGAAACTATATAAAAAAAACTACCTAAAATGAACGAGTGACTAATATCCCTATGATAAGTGTGTGAAATCATACAAAGAAAGCACATCCATTATGCCCCAGACAGGAAATGATGTCATACACAGGAAATGTAGCAAGACATCATCATGAAGCTATTGTCTGTATTTGACTGATGAGCACAAAGAAAGTGTCTGAGGAGATTTTATGTCCTTTTGTTGTTGCTGTTTTTTTTTTAACACAAAGTGATATTAATAAGTCAGATTTTCTAAAATTGGATAGAAACAAAAAAAAGTATTTGTCTGGAAGCCAGACAGATTGGATTAAAGTTATAAAATATGATATGAAAAAGATTGAGTTTGTTTCCAATCATTTGAAATGTCAGTAAATCCTGTGCCTGAAGGTCAAAGGTCAATGAGAGTGTCACTAAATAAAAGCTAAAACAAACAATGCTTAAAAAGGATAAACCAAAGGAATTGTTTTGATTTTCCTTCTGCTAATATGGAGACATTAGTGTCTGTTAGCAGAATATCTCATGAGCCACTGAACAGATGTAGATTAAACTGATTAACTTTTACAGCAGCCCAAACCAGAAAAAAATGCCATCACTCTATAAATTTTGTAGCTATTTAACTAAAATTTAGCATGTTAATAGCTGAGAATTATCCACAGCACACATTTTGAGCACTAATAGTGTCTGACTAAAATGTATGGACTCTGATCCTCTGCGGCCTGTTAGTTAATCTTTAAATATCTTAAAGTTAAGTGATAAATCTGTTGTTTATTTGCGATGGAGGTTTTTCTGCCTCCTGCACATGCAGGTGCTTCTCCCCTCACCTGAGCAGCGTTTCTGTAGGGACAGAATTTCCATGTGGAGGCCGTGGAGCATTGAGAGGTGCTCCTGCCTGAGGAACACAACACTCCTCTCCACACTCTGGACCTGCTGAGACAGGCTCCTCTGCTCACCCATGGCTGCAGACTCTGCAGGAACAGACAGACAGACACACACAGCAGCTTTTATAACTTCCTACATTTGTCAACTCCAGGTGCTGAATATAACTTATAACAGAGTGTATATTTGCAGCTATTCAAACCTCATAAATAGAGTGATGGGAACAAACCCCTTACCTTTAAACCGATGTTAACGAGACAGATTTAGGAGAAATGTAAAAAATAAAAATAAAATAACGTCCTCGAGGCATATGCTGCCCTCCAGAACTGATCCAAACCCTCATCACAACACATTCCCTCCGCAGCGCTGAGGCGCTCCTCAGCTGCATGTGACGCCGTTTTAAAACGATGGAGGAGGCTGGGAGGCAGGGGGAGGAAGGCGCATACAAACCCGCTCCTCCCCGCAGCAGCGTCCACCATCAGACGGAAGGATGGTCGATCAGAGGCGGTCGATCGGAAAGCCTGCGAGGAAATAAAAGTGCGCAGTTCATTTTTCAGCAGCGGGCGCCACCTTCCTCCTCCTCCTCCTCCTCCTCATCGGCCCGAGCTGCTGATGCTGATGCTGCTGGATGGAAAGATAGGCTGGTGGGTGGGTGGATGATGGAGCTGGGAAGCGATGAAAACAAGGATGCGCCTTGATAAACCAGAGCGCGCGAGAACACGATGGTACGATGGGGGGAAAGCGAGTCTGATTGGAGGGAGCGGCCTCTCCCCACAGCTGGATCAATAAGAGCCTGACTGTCTGAGAACACAAACACCCAGGTGGTAAAAACAAAAACAAAAAACAACAACCAGCGACATTTACTAGGAAATATAGTGAATCATGTGAGATGAAAGTGTTTTAAAGCGAAAAGAAACAAAATGGCACAAATAGCAAAAATAATGGTTAAAAACAGCTAAATATTTGCTATAAACTGGAAATAGCACAACCCTATCTTCAAACTAAAGTAGCGAAAACCTATAAAAAGTGTAGTTCATGATTATAAATGTTTGTTTATGTTAGTTGTACTTGATATAAGAGCGCATGCGCAGAAATTTATTGCGCCTCTGATGGCTCGCGTCTGCATTCTGTAAGCCAATAAACTAAAGTACTGACTCCTCACCTATTTAGACAAAATAGATTCAATACAAGGAATGGCTAGTCAGAAGATAAAATTACCTAAAGGCTGAAATCCAAAGTAGCAAAATGCTATAAGTTGCAAACTAGGCTATCAAAAGACTAAAACCTATAAAAGGTAGCTAAAGCTGTAAAATACCAAAAAGCTTAAAAAACCCAAATATAGCATAATGCCTAAAAATAGCAAGGCATGCCTAAATGCTAAAAGAAGAAAATAGTATTTAGCAGTTTAGCTTAAAAATGAAAAGTAACAAAATTTATTGATTTTTGCCCAAAGATTTTTTATATGTTAAAAATGTTATTTAGCTTTTTTTGTTTGCTGCTGAAAGGAAGGCAATAAATCTTTTCTACACGTTTGTTTGTGTTGGCAAAATATCTCAAGGGCCAATGGGCAGATTTTAAAAAAACTTTCAGAAAGTTACTATCTGTAGAAAAGCAGTCAGAAAAATCATTTATTTAATTTTTATTGTCACATTAAAGTGATGTTATACAAACAGGAGATTCAATTACAAAAACATTCTTACTAAAACATGAGAAAATAAAACTGTTATTTTGTTCCATTTAACTGTGATGATAAAAAGAACATGTTTTTTTTTACAGCAGTATCCTGAAAAGCTCATTAACAGTGCCAGCCACAAATATGTTCTTACAGTTTTGGTAGAGTTGTATTTGGAAATAAAAGAGTAAGACAGAAACACAAAAAGGGGGGTAAAAATGGGAAGTGCGGTGTTAGTTTCTGAATTTGGACTTGGCTGAAAAAATTGGTGTTATTTTCACAAATTTGACATATTACACAACTGAAATCCTATTAAAAACAACTTCAATCATCACCAATTATCTTCACAACAACCACTAAGCTGCTCAAAATATTTAATTTGGAAAACAGACCAACATTCTTGACACAATGCAAAATGGGGCAAATAACAACAAGAGGCCTGTTTTCTGCCTCTGCTTGTTTCGAGTGTCTCCTGATCAGGTGCAGGATTAAGTGCGCATGTTTACACCTCCTCATATGTACAGTTTCTATACTGAAATACGTTTGTAATAAAGTTAGACCACATCTTAGAGCTTAAAATTACAGTCACCGAGTGAAGAAAACAACAAAGTGTCAAAAACACCCTTCAGCAACTAAATACATATACAATAATAAACTTTATTTTTTTACTCTTCAATTCACAATTTGTTATAAGTAAAAATAAATTACAAATGCATACGATTATGGAACACTGATGATGCATAAAAGAAAATATATTTCCACATTGTGTCAGAACTGTAAAGAGATGATTGGAGTTGGAAGAGCAGACGGTTTTTAACAGTCCACAGATCTCAGATCTGCTTGTTCTTCCTCTGGAAAATCTCCATGTCTGTTTTTATTTACCAACAGTCCTCGAATTAAAAGGCATGATCTTGGAAAAAAAAGTTATAAAATACAAACATCTGTGGTTTTTGGCTGCTTGGAGTTGGAGGTCACTTCAGTGATGTTAAAGAATGTGCTACCCTCTAGCGGTTATTTAAAGAATAGCAGCTCCTTATCTGTGAAAACTCTTACTGCAGACCTACAGGCATAGTGGTGTTTAAAAAAGACCATTTGTATCACAGCATTATAGCCAATATGCAGTTTGTTTACCTTTTAAATTACAGGGTTTGAGTCTGCTTGCATGATGAGAAGGCTTACAGAAAAACACAGACCAGATGGTTGAACTGAGTATAGGTAGTATGATTGTACTCTGTAATCATAAATTAGTATATGCCTGATTTAATATCCTGAAAAACGTTTTTCTTTATTATGTAAAACAAACCTAAAATTTGCTACAAGTTGCACTGATGTTGAATTAAAATCTGTTCTGCTTCATTTAAAGGCTTCTTCAAAGTAAAACTCAAAGTAAGGGTTTGTCCTCCTGTAGCGTTTTCTCTGCTTACTTTACATCTTATTTGCTGCGACTGAACACAGCATCACCAACAGCGAATCATGAGAGGTAAAGAGCTAGAGCAGGTTCTCTGAGGTAGCAGGCGTTTTTTTTGTCGAGGTGATTTGGTGGTTAACACGTCATTCACCTCATAACAAAAAGGTTTAACTCAGCGGTAAATAAAAAATAACACCGCAATATAAAAAATTAAATATTATTATGATGTAGCTGAAGATGTTTTATTAACTGGAGGCAGAAGAATTTGTTTCATGTCCTCAGTTTTTCACCCAGGGAGACAATAAGGTGTTTGGTGTAAGTAATAAAGGCCTCCTGGTGTTTTACACCTGCAGCTGACAGGAAGATGTTTCATTCATCAGAAAAGACGTGCGTTGTAGTTAAAGAGAGGTTGTTTGGTTCTTCGTACAGAGATGAACACATCCTTCCATCTACACATGCAGGTGTCCGTCTCAGCCACTGGGTGTAAACGAGGAGCGACGAGAGCACTATGTCTCCTTCTCCTTCTTGCCGTCCCGAATACTGCTCTTTAAAAAGTCGCTCCTGAGCAGCCGGCAGAAGAGGATAATATTCATGGCCGTCATGATGGCCATTCCCACGCTTCCCAGCGTGTATGCCAGGAGGGGCACGTTGTCCCTGTTGAGTACCAGCCAGCGGGTCATCCAGGCCAGTGTGTTGATCCGGAAAACCACGTACGTGCCCAGGTTGATCATGCTGTTGATGCGGTGAAGCGTGCTGGCGGCCATGTTGGCCATGCGCAACATCTGCCTGAAGTGGAGGAACACAGAGTTGATCTCCACCAGCAGGGCCACCACAGAGAAGCCCACATAGCGACACGAGACGACAGAAAGGCCGAAACAGGTGATCACCTGCAGAGGGGGACAGAATAGATGAAAAGTTACAAAGTGCAGCAAAGACCAAAAATCTAAACTCTTTCCAGTTGCCACTTTAAACATGACTCAGGTTCATGTTAGTTTTGGTCAAAGTTTTATTTTTTAGTGACTCTGTAAGGTGTTGAAAATGTCATTTGATAAATGAAAGGAATTTTGATTTTAATGAAAATTTAGTGATTTCTTTTCTGTTTTCATTGTAATCCGTCTGTAGGAGCATTAGGACCAAACAATGATTTTTTTTTTAATTACAAGATTAAAGTTATAATATAAGAATAAAGTCCTAATATTACGAGAAAAAACACTCATTATTTTATAGGGAAAAAAAGTGATAATCTTACATGACATGTCCATTTTCCGTTCCTGATTTTTTATACTCATTTCCTCATCATTTTCCACCTTCTCTAAACAGCCATGCATTTCACTGTTTATAGACTAGTCTGCGATGAGTCACTATTAGTATAATATACTTTCATACAAATTATGTGATGACTAAATCCATTTTCTTATATGACTTTTTTCTCGTTATATTGCAACTTTATTCTCATGCGACTTTATTCTCGTGACTTTAATGTAGTAATATTATGACTTTCTTCTCTTAATTAAACTTTTTTTCTTTAATCTCGTTGGGTGGCCCTAATACTTCATTGTACCTCTGAAAGGTGACCACTGTGACAACTTGTTTCTGCTGAACATTCAGTGTAATGAAAATTTGTAACAAATAAGCTCCACAAGGGGGCAGTAACACTGTTTAACCCAGATCTGAAACCTGCTTTCACACTGAATGATTGGACAGAAACATGATTATATCAAAGCAGACAGATTTCCACAAGAGCTGCTTTTATTTACTGTGGTTTAAACTTACTACCACTGAGACATTTACAAACAGAAAGCAGAGAAAATAAAAAGCAACAATTCTAACCTTCGGTGGCTGAGTGCAGGAAGAATCTAGTGTTCACGTGTTTCATGTCACATTTCATACTTGTTGGTGAAACAACAGGACATTTGAGGAGTGGTTATTCTTTGCAGCACTTTCCATTAAGGTTCAAAGGTTGGATTTATTGGGCTTATTTCATTTTCTGTGGAAACCTCAATCATCTGTGTTGAAACAGTCTTTTAGGAGAAACCTAAATGTGTTTTTATTTTTTATATATAGTGGTCTTATTTCCTTGTTTTTGTGTGTGTGAACTAAAATAACAAGCAGTAGTGTAGCTATAACCTAATTTAACAATCAACTTCAACTGAAAATTCAAAATCTTTTCAGGGTTTACACAGAAATCAAACAGTGTTGCCAGCTTTTAATGACAAACTAACCCTGATGTCAGTGAAGGCACCTTATTCAGTAACAACACGCCTCTTTACAAACAGCTATGTAGTTTGTTTTTTAAACTTGTTTACAAGAAAGTGAGATCACACCACTGGTCAGTCATGATCATGTGGCATTCTTTTATGAAAACTCATGAAAAACAATGTGTATTGGGACATCCTGTGATTTAAGTAACTGAAAAGTAAAACAGTCATTACACTTATAGATTTATGATAAACTAAATGTGTTTTATTTGCTGTTTATTAATTTTTTCTAACTGTCTGCCACCATTAGTTTATTGCCTGAATCAACTAATCTGATCTGCAAAGATGAAATAAGACAAAACACCAGACTGCCATGGTCAAAATGAATCCTTATACAATCTTATAATTAGATGATTCCATAATGCTCCATAATTGAGTTAATATATAATATTTTATAGGAAAGTTAGTACAGATCAAATCTGGTCAACATTTGGCTAATAAACCAGATGCTCCTGTAGGTTTCTTAAACAGATAAGATGTTTTGCACATGTCTGGTTTTATTGTTGGTTACTGTCTTTTATTAGACAGTGGGCATTCAATCAGCCAATGACAGTCAATTATAACCCATAAATACACACAACAGCCGTTACAAAAGACCCTCCGTTAAATATTTAACCACAAAAGCCATCAGCCTGAATCAACGTATCTGATCCGCAAAGATAAAATGAGAAAACATGAGATTGCAAAGGTCAAAATAAATCCTTATACAATCCTACAATAAGATGATTCCATAACACTTGGAGTTAATATATGTTTTAAAGAAGGCTGGTACATATCAAATCTGTTCTACATTTAGCTAATGAGCCAGATGCTTCTGAAGGTTTCTTAAACAGATAAGATGTTTTGCACATATCTGGTTTTATTGATGGTTTATCTATCAGCCAATGACATTAAATTATAACCCATAAACACTATAACAACCGTTACAAAAGACCATAAGGCTAACAATCAATGTTAAACACAAGAAATGTGTTTAAAATTAATGACCTTAACAGGTGTATCCTGTTACTGGATGTAAATAATTGGGTCATAAGTGCTGAAACTGTCCAAGGATATCAGTTAACTGCTAATGTTATAATGAAAAGTTCAAAGGAAACATATCCCCAACATTAAAAGTACCATACATCTTTTTGCCATTTCATTATGTAAAAATAATTTTAAAGCAATAGAAACTTTACTACTACAACTTTAAAATCTTTTCAAAAAAAAAAAAAGAAGAAATTTGAACAAGTTTGTCTTTCTAATCTCAACAAAAAGATGTTAAATTTGAATATTTACTTAAAATTGTGATGCAAACTCATACAGTTTGGTTGTTATATGGTTACATAAGGGTCACTAAAACCCAGACAAAGGGCTGAAAAACAAAGTGTTTGCTTTCTGCACCGTCCTCCCCATGGGTTCAATTAGACAAACGCTAAACCCTGGTGAGGGACCTTCAACTACTTTGAACTTTCAGGGGACAAATATTGGGTGCAAAATATGGTGGGTGAGTAAATAAGAACGCTAGAGAACAAAACTCAGTTTCACATAAGTCAAGATAAACTGGGCAGCAAACCAGAACCAAAATGTGGGATAAAGTTTACACACCCACATATATAATGATGGCAATAATGATGGCAAATATGGATAACCGTCTGTGCCTGAACTAGTGTGAAAACCAGGACTGCGCAATAAACCCTGTAACTCTTACGCCAAGATGACTCACAATATGTGACAAAGTAAAAGTTGTGATTAAAACTATCTGGGCTGGAGGTCAACCTGAGGATAGACGGCTTGTTCTTTTTTTTTTTGGTTGCACCTGTTAAACCTCTGCAACCAGCCTTTCCTCATTTTCAGTTTGCGGCCTGTTTGTCCGGAGTTTTTAGGGCTTTCGTCACTCACATACAAACTCATCTGATGCATCAGGCCATTTATGACTCAACAGAAACATCCAGCCAACCTCTCTATTCCACCTACTTCTTTAAAGATTGTGGACGTAACAACACCAGTTTTCAAGTTTGACAACTTAGCTAATGGGTTAGCAGCAACTGTTAGCCTCTTGTTCGACAACGGAAGCGTTGACTCTGATTGCACTCTTTGAGGGCAGGAGCACAGTGTTGTCTTTAACAGTTTATAAAGGTTCTTGGAGCTTTTCAACATCTTTGGAAGGTCATGTCAACAGGCTCTAATATGTGAGTGTGCTAGCAGACAAGCTCTCAACAAGTGGCTACTTGGAGAGTTAAAAATGAGATCGTGGGAAGATCACCAGCGAGCTAACCTCTGATAACAACAAAAATATGCAAATATGGAAGAATACTGTTTTATGGAGTTTAACTTGTAGCTCTGGTTCTTTTACAAGAGCATTAATGATACAACAGAAACTGCACATAAATCACAGTAGGGGACTAAAAAACATCTATTTTGTGCACCTAAAGTTTTTACATTTCAGTTTATTTATACTTTAATGCACTAATGTTTATTAAACCTGGCCCATTCAGAATTCAGAGGAAACAAGACCAAATGGATTTGATTTCCAGGCTTTGACTGGCAGAGGGAAGGTGGCCTCTACTCAGTCATGTTATTTTTAGAAACCGTGGCAGTGGATGGTGAGTATTTTGTGACTTTATTTGACTTATTTGCCCACTGTTTTGTTGTGTTTGCCTTGGAAACAACATTGCAGACATTTCGGGCGGTGGCACTATGATGATCCTGTCCACAATGGCAGCACTCAAAGCTGTATCGAAAACCACAGAGACTATCTGGACCCGAGTAGTGTTAAAGCAAGTGAGACTGCACAATGGAAAAACCGCTTAACAGGACAGCCAGTGCTTCCTTAGTGCAGGCCATTAAAAGACAGGAAATGACCCAGTGAAGTTAATAAAAAGAAATCCCTTCGACACTCAGCAGAGATGTCAACCAGATGGTGAACGTGGCCCAACAGTAAAGGTGATAAACATGTGGTAGGGGCTATCAAAGGCTCAAGTTCTACAAGAGATAAACTGAAAAAGAATTACAAAGCCAGATAACAACTAAAAAATGATTAAACGTGCAGAGCACACAGAGAAGGTCTAACATTTGAGAAAAGACACATGGCTGTCTTGAGGACTGAGAAAATTGTCTAAACTACTGTCATGAGGTTTGTGTTAACGCCCGTCAGCTGACATCTGCTTAACATACCACTTCAGTGCTTCGATGTCACAGATATCCAATTAAAACAGTGCACAAACATTCCTATTACAGGAAATAGTTATTTATTTGGGATCTGTGCAGCTTTTCATTAAGGAAATACTTGGATGAGGGGAATTCATGAATTAAATTACTTTTCAATGTAACTTTCGAGTGAGATTAATAAAACTGGTGACTTTTTTATGATTGAGGTCTTCAGACAGGATGGGTTTACAGTCGGATGTGTGTCGGACATTTTTCATAAAGATGGACATGAGAAAAAAAAGCACAACACTCATTAGGACTGTTGGAAAAATCTGCGTTGTTCAAAATGGTATGTCCGAATAAACAGGAATCTGGGATTTCTTCTTTAAAACTTTATTTTC
>JARVGW010000624.1:11157638-11170019 GCA_031762495.1 Anablepsoides rubrolineatus | reverse complement strand
ATGAAGTCAAAACTACACTTTACAATTAATCGAATAGAAGAAACTTTAATCTAATAAACCATTAATCGACAATTAATTAAAAATCGATTAATTGTTAGCATTCCTACAACATTCCTTTGTTCCCGTCTTTCCAGCCACTGTTCCACATTGATCAGTCACATCTACCTGATGGTAGCCTGGCCCTTGTCTTCCTATGCAGTTCTGCTCAATTCTAGATTCCCTTCAGTGAAAGACAAGGAGCTGGTTTTAACCAGGCTAACCTGATGGTAGTTGTCTTCATTTGTAGCATTTGTCTTAGATAATGAAATGATTCCACTATCAAAACAATATACTGGAAAATTCCTGCCTATCATAAGAGATAGGTGGGGAGGTGGAGTCAAAGTAGGTGGGAACAGGGATGATATCTTGACGTCGTCCCAGGATGAGGAGAATAAAACTAAACAGTGTTTATGATGTATGGAGCAGGACTGCTGCACAGATATTTTTGTGGGTTGTGAGGCAGAGGTCATTTGCAGAGGCTTTTTTTTTGGTGAAGCAAAAATGTGCATAATCAGCACTTTTGGAGAATAATTTGTTTTAGAAAGCTTGGTCACTGTGAAACTGTACTCATGCTTTTAGCAATAAGGACACAAACACTCCTATTAGTTATTTATATTCAAAAAAATTGAACAAAAATAAATTATAGAGGAATAAAAAATGTAAAATATAATTTCAGTGTGTGTGCCAGAGAAACTAATCAGTAAAACAGACAAACAAATCTGCTTTAATTAAGAGAGATAGATGCTCTGTTTCATCTTCAACTCTGATGATGTCTTCTAGCTGAGACCTGTTTGTTCTGTCCACAATAAGCCAGATGACTCAATCACATAGATTACTGGTTTCTCCTTTAAAAGGTGCTGAGTTGGGCTGTGCATGTTTATTACATTTGATTATTGTGTTCACAGGAAGACAGCTGTATGGAGCGGTCAGTGTGTGGTTTTCTTGAACAACATTAAGATACTCAAAGTAACACATAAGACAACTAGCCTCTTGTGCCAGATAAATAAATTGATCTTTGCATGCATGTTCTATGTTTTAATTCTACTTTTCCTCTCCTTCATAGTTTTAGTCTTGGCGCGGTTCAACAAGGTGTGTCCACATGAAGAATGTCTGAGGTGTGGACGTCCCGCAATAAATGCAAGTTTGTAGAACAAAGTATGACAGAAGGACAAACTGTCTACATATTCTTTACGAATCAGTCCTCAAATCTTTGTCCTGCTGTCTCAGACAATAAAGAAGGAAGAAAGGGTCAGATTGGGTTCACGGTTACTGATAAACTCAGACATCCATCTTTCTGAGGGGCATAAAACAAAGCATATACTTAAACATATACTTTAAAAATGTGTCTAAACTCAGTGCACTGGATTTAGCTGCTGTCATCCTTTTAATTGTCAATTTTAAATCACAAAATGTGTATTCAGGAATATATTTTCACTTATCTATTGGGCTGGGTATCGCCTGGGACATGATGATTTTTGATACAGTGCAGCTCAATTCGATTTTGATATCAGTACATATTGCTCTATACTTGCTGCTCAATGCCACTGACTCAACAAAACCAGCAAAATGTTATAGAATTACATTATATATTTATAATCATAAAACCCAAAATGTGTCCAAAAGTCTACTTTTAAGGACAAAGGTGCTTCCAGAATACTGCTGGCCATTTCACTTATTAATCTCTAATCATTTGCAGCTTGTTGTTCTTTGCTCTGAACAGGAATCATGCATCGTTACACTGCCCCCTAAGGGTTGGAAGGTGTATTGATATTAAAAGAAAGAAAATCAATACAATATAATTTAAAAAAAATATTAATATATATCGATATATCGATTTTCATGCACAGCCCTACTTATCCATAAAACATCGGGCATCATGCAAGAACATGTTCGTATTCTTATCCTAAATTTCTCTTACTTTTGTTTGTATGAAGGGTTCGTATGAACAAGCCACGTCAACAAACTCTTCTATCTTCAGGAAAAGTGTGTAAATGAGGAGCGAATGCGTATCTAGGTACTCGTGCACGAGGATAGCAGATTTACATAATTTTCACCCAAAAACGCCATATAAGGATATACGTTTCCTGCCTGACATACCAGGAAGTGTTCATTCATTAATGACATCGCAAAGTAGCTAAAGAAGAAGAACTTTATGAGTTCGGAGATTGAAGTCCTGCTCTCGGAGATCCAGAAAAAAAAAGTCATTTTTAGCAGCGTCAGCTGTGGAATTAAAGGATCTGCTAGCCGAGGAATGAAATGTTAATGTCGTGTCTCCTGTGGGTCGTACAGAAAAAAAAATCATAATCATAATTATCTCGCTCTGTCGTCCTGCTCTGGTTTTCCTTTAGTCAAATATTTTTAATTTAAGTGTAAACAACTGTTACAAAGGTTTCATTTATTCAGAAGCGCAGTCCTCCACCCCAACAGACCGACCGTCGCAAGTGTCAGATGCAATATGTCTCAAAACTTCAATTAACTTCATATTAATATTGTTGTGCTACAACAAAATTAGTAGCAATTTATTTTAACTTAACCAATTTATGTCTTTAGTCTACATTATTACATTTAAAAATATAATTCTAATTCAAACAGAATAGCCTATTGTCAACATAATTATAGAGTGTGATTTATTTTCAACTCTAAATATCTTTTATTTATTTATTTTTTGCCATATCTTCAAAATACAGAAATATAGTTATTAGTGAAGAAAATCCATCTAGATAACAACAGACTGACTGCTCGTAAAATATACGACAGGTCTGGACCACACGTGAATTTTGCTTGTATCTGAAAAAAATCTTAGTATACAAAAAAATTGATGAATGCCACAAATTCACCTAAATCTCTTGTACGCACAACTTAAGAAAAAATCTGTTCGTACGAACAGTTCTTGCATGAGGCCCATTGTTTCTGTGTGGAAATTGTTAGGATTCTACAGAACACAAACAAAAAGAAGAAGCTAAAGTACAAAAGATTAAAAAGAGTACAGGTTATTCAGGTTTTCCAGATGACAAAAATAAAAGGTCCGGGTCAGACTTTAAACAACCAGTAACAATCAGATAGTCAGGTTTCAAATGTGAAATTCCCTATGAGAGACTTCGTCACACTTGCACCACAAAAATCTATTTTCATTCATGACAGACTGAGAAACTCCCTTTCTTTCTAAGAGATTAATTATGAAGATGAAATGGGGCCCAAGGCTGAATGTAAAAACACGGCTAAGAGGGTTTCTAGGTTACAAACATACAAGCTTGCTGTTGCATCACTGAGAACTAGGAATCATACGTTTTCTCTGAAATTAATGAGTTGCATCAGGAAACAGAAGGAAGTCAAAACAAATGAGAAAACAACAAACATCCTAAATATTTGTAGGAATTTGTAGCCATTTGCTTATTTTAGTGACTGAAAGAGTTCTGCTAAGGAGAAACTTTTCAAAAGGTTTTGTATCATGGTTCTTTGTTACGACATTAATTATGAACTATGGAAAGAGTAGAGGGACACTGGGAAATTATTCACTTCCCAAGATGTTTGAGAACCCTCTGTTTCTGTTTGTTTTGAGCATGCATCTGTAAGAGTTGTGCAATCTGATTTTAGACGTTTAAAACTAAAATCTGGTTAAATATCAGGAGATAAATCTTCATCAGTGCAGTCCAGATGTGAACTGTTTAAGCTTGAATGTAGACATGAAGATGGCCTTGAGGTCCATTGACCCAATGGATCCACAATGCTCGGACACAAACATCTGATTTGTCTCATGTGCAACGATAACTGAATTGGGTCTAATGAGAGATGACTGAGATACATTTGTAGAAAACAGCTGTGAAACATTCAGTTCCCTGCATTCAAGGGCAAAGGGGGGAGCAGAAAGGAACTAAATTAGAGGCATTTCGATAGGTTAAGAAAATAAACATAAATTAACACACGATTACCTCCTCCTCAGAAACTCTGCTCTGCTCTTCAACCTCTGCTTGGCAGAGCTCTCCTCACAGTTTTAATCACCTGCTAACTATTTCCAAGAGTTGTTGGCAAGTGAAACTAAAACACATTCAAGTAATTTTTTTACCAGAAAACAAAGCAAAGAGAGAGAAAAAAACATCTTAAAAATTATTACTTCATAACATTGCATGCCAATTAACCTTTTTTTCCTTTTACATCTTGTTTTCTACAGCAGAATAACCAACACATTCAGTGACGATGGCATGACCATGTTTTCCTCTGACACAAGAGAAGCTGTAAACCCAACTTCAGTCAATCAGGAAAAAACAGAGCTTTTTTTCCATGACTGTATTTCTCCTGTATTGAAACAACAGAGGTCAGCAAATCTGGTCTTTCGACCACACGCTACTCCAATATTTGCTCGTAAACCAAACTAAACAAACTCGCTGCAGATTACAGAAGGGCTGAATCACCTCTTGGTGTGAACCACATCCTTTCAATTATTCCTTCCTAATTCAAAATCTAAATGTCAATTTGCTGATGCATCATTTGTAAGTAGTAAATAACTTGTGACAGATTTCTTATTTATTACAACAATGTTGCCAAACCTACATTAGAATGGCTATTAAACAACAGTTGTTTGAAATATGTCCCTGAGAATATCTTCACCCTTTGGTCCTTCTTCCACATAAACATCTGAGACACCCCTACCACCAGATATAAAGCACATAATATAAGAGTAGAGCTGAAAAGCAGAGGAAAGAGGTTAAATAAAATTTGGCTGCACAGCAGCTGTCATTTAAGAACAGGACATGAAAAGGAGTTTGAGCAGGTGTGGGAAACCCTGGTCCTCAAAGGCTTCCATCTTGGATGTTTTACTTCTTCCTCTGCTCCAACACACCTGATTTGAGTGAACGGGTGATTAACAAGAAGAGTTAAGAGGTAATTTAATCACTGAATCAGGAATTTTTTGTGCCAGAGTTTTAAACTAAATTAATCTTATGATGAGAAATGACAGGGTTGTGGCTCTTTTGGACAGACGTCAAAAATGTTTTGCACAATCTCTTGCAACATCATAAGATGTCAGACTAAGAATATGAGACGTGGATGAAGCCCAATTTCAACTACCGGTATATTAAATTTGAACTAAATATCTGTAGAACTGACTGAGTTGTAGCTGGTTTTTCAGACTTTGACCTAAGATCTTGACAAAAAATTGATTTAAGTTATAGATTCGCCTGAGCTTGTATCATTTTCACCAAAAATAACAAGGTCACAGTCTTACAGGATGTGTTCATTCTGTATGTGACTCACTTTGAGTATGTTATGTACTGACATTTACAAGCATGCAGCTGGTGTGGCAACAACTGTCATAAAAGTATTTTAGCTTATATAATCTTTAAAAATATATTTAAAAAGCCCCTTCCTTCTGTGCAACACTGTGATGTTTGGGTTAAAACTCAATAAAAGAGTAAGTTCATGTTTAAGAGCAAAACAACTCAAACCTAAAATCTAAAACATTAATGATTTTTAAAGCAGACTTTAAAAATAAGGAAGCACTGCTAACAGCTGGAGCAACAAGCTAGTATTTCTTCTTTTTTAACTGAACTAATTTAACTGATATTAAATGAGCAAGGTTTGTGTTGTTTTAGATGGCAAGAAAAGAATCAAGCTGAAACTGTTCTGATAGCCATCTACAGCAGGTAGGATACTGACTTCTCAGTACTTCACACAAACCTACTTAATAAAATCCCATCTATTTTGTTGTTGCCAATTAGTCCAAACAGTTTTTTCCACTGCAATTCTCTCCTTTAGTCATGTTTATATATTATTTTTCAGAGCATAAACACTAAAATTAACTACAGAGCAATTTCTGCTCCTGACTGCATGACCTTGAACAATCAGTGTGTGGGCCGTAAACCTTGAAATTTTATAACTGAACAAAAAAACATGACATAAAAACAAAAAACAGTAAGAAGTTTACTGTGGCTAGATGATATTTAAAATGCAGCAGTGAGGCTCACAGGAAAGTATGAATAGAGACGATACAAAGAGGCAACAAAGAAGGCAAAAAGAGCGAGTTCCTCGAGAAGCACAGAGAGCCTTCTGAAAAGAGAGGCAAATCTCCAGCCGTCCCACACTCTAAAGACAATCTGAAGCCAGATAGTTTGACCAAAACATCCATTCACTGAACTCCCAGGAAAGGACAGCAAAAAAAAGGCTGAGATTCTGAGACAAAAAACTCAACTATCTCGGTTACTCCTGAATAACTGGGAATAAACACCAGCATGTTTCCAAGGACTGGTCCAGGAAGATCATTAATATTTCCAGCACTGGCTTTTAACTGGATATCTTTTTTCCAGTCAGCTTGGCTTTAATAGGTTTGGATTAAAATCACATAACCTGCAAGTGTACATATAAAAAGAAAGAGTGCAAGAAAAAAAAAACTATCAAAAAATACAACATTTTACAAGGAAATCCAAAACCAGCTCATCAATAAAGATGCCAAGAATTTAGTTTTTACCAAACAAGAATTTTATCATGTAAAACACAAAAACATCACTCAGCCCAGCTGTTACAAGTGAAACCAGGAAGGAATGATACAACTTTGAACACTTCATCAGCAGACACACACAGACACACACACACACTTGTATTTCTATTCTTCTTATTAGGATTATGTATTGACTTCTACTCATGTAGCCTAACCCTGACCCTTGACCTAACCCTAAACATTAACCCAAAAATGGCGTTTCATCATATTAGGACTGAGCTTTGGTCCTTAAACGGACTACTGGTCTTGGCAAGGTAGGCGTGTATACCAGATAAGATCCTTAAAAAGGTAAGAAAAAACAGGTACACACACATACTTTGTTGGCTGTCATTTCTTGTAGAGAAATCTTATCTTTCGTTTCAGTTAGTTCACTACAAAAATCAATAAAAATGTGTGCTGGTAGATTTTCCTGTTGGTTTTTAGTTGTACAAAGACGTTACTTTTTTTTTTTTTTTTACCCGAAATGTGAAACAAGCTGATTTTGAGTAATTAAAACTTTTAGCATAAAATAAGTTTTATGATGAAAAAAAAATTTGGGGGGCAATTTTTATATTTTAAAAAGAAATATTACCACATATTAGATTTTTAGATTTAATTTTTAGAGACATAAATCATGGCTGCAAAACTAATCCACTCCAATCCCTTAAATAAACAGGTTTTGTGAGGCGAGAACCAAGAGCTTGAACACAGAAAGCGATACAGATTCCAGAACCTCAGCACCGTCTTGATAGGTCATGGAGGCAAAGGTGGGAAGAATAAATATTCACTCAGTATGTTGGGCAACAAATTCAGGTTATTTAGCAGAATGTAACATCTCTAACCCAACCAGACAAATATCAGTCAGAACAGCAGCATGATGGGTCAAGATGACCGACGTTTAGTGGAACCTGATAACTGTTGTGTTTGGCTGGTCTGGGAACACATAGGAGTCCTCCCAGAAGAGCTCACAAATCCTAAACTGTGATTGTGTTAAAACATTAATGTCAACATGCCAGTTCAGACACCTAAGGTCCAACTTTTTTGTGAGCCATTTAAACTTTACTGTTGCTTCTGTAAAGAGTTTTTTTTTTCTTGTTTCCACAAAATCCAGTGAATCTCCAGATTTTTTTTTCTTTGCAATCTCTTGCAAATTTTGTCTACATTGTGAATCGTATTGCTACGCAAAGTCTTGTGTAGCACACTTTGGTGGATAATTTCCACTTAATAAAGGATAACATTTTGAAAACTGTAGTAAAAAAAGGAAGTTCCTCCATACAATAACGTCTGAAACATTATTGATCAAGCTGTTCCTTGGATAAAACTTGTGATTTTTATGTGAGAGACCTACCACGGTGTGGTGAAAAAGCAGCTCCCAGGACTGACTGAGCTTCTGGTTAAACACCATGTCGAAGAAGTCATAGATGAAGTACCCTGTGAGGACAAACATCATTTGGTTAACGTCGTCTCTTTGTTTCAGCACTTCATTAGTTAACACAAACAGAGCATTCTGACGAAGGGATAACTAAGATAATGGGGGGGTGGCTGCTTCCATGACAACAGCGATAGCAACCAGGATGCTTCTTGGTGAGGGGCTATTCATATCCACCACCACCAGCTGTATCCATGGCGACAACAACATTTAAGAATACTGAAAAAATAATGGAGGGTGGAAGGACAGCGAGAGAAACTGGGTCTCAGGGGAGACTGGAATAACCACATTATTTAGGAAAGCTGACACCAGAACCCTTACATTGGATCCATATCCCTAAAAACAAAGATGCCACCTGCTGCAATGGTTGATTTGATGTGTAACCTGGGTTTCTCTGCTAAAACCACACTGCAATAATAAAGCCCATCTTTTAGCAATCCATCAATATGAATTGAGCAATTTGGGTCAACTGAAGAGCGAGGCTTAATCAAATAAGACATTTTTTAATAATGATTCAGACGGTGTTGCCTGGCACATTTAATTAAAACATGAAAGTGTGACACAGTAGGAGTAAGAAAGAGGAACACAAATGGTTTGTGTTTTTGTTTTTTTCCCAAGACAGGCTTTTCATTTTGTGCGGTGTGGGAATGTTGCCAATGTAAACGAGAGGTTTTTTACATCCTGATGCTCACATCAACAACAGAGGAATCAGACTTTTAATGGTTTCCTATTCAAGTATGAGGAGGAAAAATTAGAGCATGTTTTTTTCCCTGCATTTTTTAGTTTGGGGTCTTCTAAAGAAAGTAATATTATATGAACTGGGCCTTCTTCTCCTAAACCAGATAGTTTATGTGTTTTCAGGCAGATATGTGACTGTAAAGAAACTGAAATGAGCCTAATTAAGATGCCTGGTAAAAGGATTAGTTTGTCCATTTTTAAGCATGCTTTGGTGTAAAAGTTACAAAGACTGTAAATGTGACCCATCACATCGAAACAAGGATCAAGTCTAAAAGTGGTATATGGAGAAATACACAAAGATAGTGTTTTGATTAAAATACTTACAAAAATTGCCTTTCGTCAAAATATAACAAATCAATGTTTCAGTTGAATGAACTGTGTGAAATATAATCACTAAAAAATTTTTGAAGTACTTTTTTGAGCAGTAGCAACAAAAAACCTGATTTTGAGAAAAAACGCCTTTAAATTTTGAGAGATTCCCTGTGAGCTAGCAAGGTTTTTGTTTCTTTCCAGCTGGGTAATGTTAATATTCAAATACTATTTGAGATTTCCTCTTCATAATGGTGTGAAAAATTCTTCATTAAAATTACATAAAATTAGGATTCAGACCAAATAATTACGTATTATCGACTATAGATTATAGATAAAAATGGATAGACATTTCCAAAGCAGATCACTGCCGTCTTAAAACAACTGCAGTCTTCAAAATGTTTTATTTAAACCCAGACACTAGTTTGACATTATACAGTGATTTCAGCCCCAGAAGTGTTAGCTAGCTGCAGCTGTTGATATTCATGCATATATCATGCAAAAACAGAAATGTGGAATTGACAGCAATGTAAAGATGTTCACGTGATATCATTAAGAACTGGAGCTGTTTTAATTGTGTTAGCTGGACTAGACTTTAGCTCATCGATTCTGTTGGACAAACTGTTTCTACGAGCTAAACACACTCAAGAAGCTTTCCACAATAAGTACAAGATGAAATATTTATTACTCATTCACAGAAACTTAATTAAATATGGCCAAATTCTTCCTTTGAGTCTCGTAAATCTCACAAGTCTCCGTTCAACAAGTGGAGAATAATTTCTGGTAGGTTAGCAGAGGAAAGAACCAGAAACCAGAACAATGGCACGTTTTGAGTAGGAGGGTTAGAGAAGCACTTTGATGTGGGGTGGTTTTCTCGGGTCCTACAGAACAGTATCTGATGTGGGCAGTGTGCATTAATGAACTGATTTTTTTTGCACAATCTTGGTGATGTCACATGAGTGTAAGAAGTTACGTCTGGTGCCTGGGACTGACTACAAAGCCAGTCATTGAGTTTCCCATCCCCAACGCTGCTTCTCGCTATTCCAGGTTCATGGGCTGGGTGTCCCGAAAGAATGTCAAACATCCTGGGAATCCTCTGCCAGCTTTTTTTGCCCAATATAAACCCTCCCATACGAATTCTGCATTTAACAGAGTTTACATGTCCCTAGTCACATCAGAATAAATAAATTATTATTGAGAAAACATGCAAAACTAAAGGAAGGTTGCTATTTAATGAATGTAGGTTAGCATGTCCTCATAGGTTTGAGTAATTATAATGAAATAAGGCAAAAATATAATTTATACAAGCCTATATTTTGGCTTGTGTTTAATAGGTAGTGATATTCACTGTAGCTTGTAATGTAAAATTAATAAAATAACTGGCTAAGTGGAATTTTTACAGATGGAGCACGATTCTCTTCAGACGTCCTTCTGTTGAATTATTTCGGAACAAATACTAAAACTTTTTTTAAGCTTCTACAATTCCTGATTGTTTCTAAAGATTTCAACATTTTTTGTGCAAAAATACTTAGTAATCAGTCATTAAAAAAAAAAAAAAAACATTTAACTTCCAAATAGATTACCTCATTTTTATGAATGGGTCTAGAGACTATTCTTTGGGCTTTCTCAATGTTTTTTGGGTTGTTGTTTTTTTGGACATTAGATCCAAATAACTCCTGACCAAAATAAGAAGAATAAGAAAAACACAAAGAAATGCTTCTCACCGATTGAAAAGGACACCAAAGCGTGAGAAAAGACAGAGTGTGTTTCTATCAGATCCTCAGCCATCTGTGGTTGAACGAAGAAGCTGGAAAGATAAACATTTAAAACATTAAATATATAAGTTTTAAAGTAGGACAGCTTTGACATCAAGGTTAAACAATAGAAATATAACTCTTGTAAACAGCATGAATCTGCTCCAGTGGAATGAGTTAATTTGCAAACAAAAATGACAGCATAACTAAACAGCAGCTGTACAGAAAACCTCTCTGTTTGTTTGTCAGAGATTTATCATTGGAAAAACTACAAGTTCGTTTATTTTAATCAACATCTTACATGCATATTTTGATGGCTCTGCACTTACCACAGCACTGCCCATATGGCAGTGATGAGACTGTGGACGAAGGATGAGGAGATGTTTCTCCATTTCCAGGCATTCCTGCGCGCAGGCTCTGGGACTGGGAGTCTTCCCACACCGGCGTTTACAAGCCTGAAGAACACCACGGAGCCCCCGGTGGTTAAAATCACCGAACCGAGCTCCATGACGGTCAGAGATGTGTGAGGAGGCGGCAGGCTCAAAAACAGGGGCTTCAGCTGAGACAATTGCGAAGTTTAACGAATAAATCCGAGTCGGTCAAACGTTTTCCCTCTGATTTAGACTGAAGGTTTGGTTAATGTTTTCTCTGCGCCTCGTTCGCAGGTAAAATCGGTAAACGTGAGCGCTGGAGCCTCGCTGAGAGTTGTCAAACCGCCCTCTTTTATAAAACCTCATTCCCACAGCTTGTGTAACTTCTTGACATCAACATTACAACCCAAACAACGGGTTCTACCCGCCCTACTACACAGGGGCGCGGCCACGAGCGCGTGTTGTTGGGTTGCATTCAAGTACCGTCGGAAGAAATTACACTCACAACCGATTATTAAACGGAGGGAATTGTTTTCCTTGTTATTTCTGGAAGTCCCTCCAATGAAATGACCTAAATACTGTACTTTGTTCATTGCATTTTACACTTGATCTGCTGAAAAAAAGAACCTATAAATAAAAGTAAATATGTCATGCAGTATATACTGTCAATACTGTGATACATAACTCCAAATAACCTTGAATTATTTTTAGGAATAGAAACAGTAAATTTAGGAAAGTAAAACGTAATGTTTTGCCATGTGTTTTTTTTTTTTTTTTTTTTTTTTTTTTTTCAAATTTCTTACAAAGTGCATTAGATTGAAAAAAAAAAAACACAGATTCAACTGTACTTCAATATTACTGACCAAAACTGCGTTGCTTTCATTCATGTCTCTCCACCTGATAATACACATGAAAGCTGTGATAGACTTCAGGGGTTGTGCCTCGTATCCTCAATGTTTAGTTGCACAGCGACACCTGCCGGCAATAAATGTTTGCCGCGCATATCAAAACAACACAAGTTAAGCTTCAACACTGCTTTTTTCAGACGAAACGCATTATTTAAGCGGAAAATGATTCAGTTCATTAAAAAAAAAAAAAAACTTTCATAAAATCACATTATATACTGCTGGAGTTCGACCCGCCCTCTCGTAATTTTCAGCACATGCGCATTACAAACTTCGCGACAGCGCCGGTCTCCCTTCTTCCTTGGTTACGGTTGGTATGGGAGGAGACACCAAGGGACGGGTGCGCCTGTGTCGTTACTGCGGTGTT